>JANEYF010002602.1:0-111586 GCA_029963845.1 Rhamnusium bicolor | reverse complement strand
CGATAAATATCCATTTGCATTTAATACATTTATATAATAACATCAGATAATGGTAGATTTATTTATGCCAATATTTAGGTCCCTATTAACATGTTATAATCTGAGACTCTATGAATTTTAAAAAAATTATTGGGTTCATTAATAAAGTTTACTGCAGCAGTGCAAATACGAAAATACATTTTGATAATGAGAAATATTTAATATTTCCTAATTCTGATTTATTATTGGAGTATTGAAAATAATATATTAATCTAGATTAGCAAATAACACCTAAATCATGGACAAACATTGGAAAAAATCATCATTTATCCATAGTATTTAGATAAAATCCCCAGTAGTCTTATCCACCCCTTTATGCAATTTTCTTTTTCTCTGACCGTTGTCGACGAATTAATGCATAAGTCAACTCTCGTAATATCGTTATGATACGATCTATGACTTGATGCTTGTTTACACTTTGTATTATTCCCGGCTATTATATGCATTATTATATTCTGTACAGCTTATCTTAATCTACACTACAAACATCCGTTAAATTGTTACATAATAAAGGGATGATAGGGTAATAGGGAGCCGTTGGGGAGAAAGTTACTCCTCATACACTGTACGTGAAAACAATGATGAGCCCCTGATATGCTGTGATTATTATATCTCTGTGCTTTTAAGATTTTAGATTGTAATATGTAATTATTATAAAATATGTTTAAGTGCTACTTATGTAGTCAGTAGCTAGCTAGATACATTATAAACTTTCCAAATATTGAGAAATAATATAACTAATTTATTATAGCTAAAACGATTCTATATAAAAAATTATTTTCTGTTTTTTTTTAATTTTTCGAAATACAAATGGGTTTTTTTAAGGCAACATAAGTTAAAATTTTCGTCGTTGGCTTTAAAAGAAAAATCCTAGGATTAGATGAGAACAAACAGCTCATAAACACGTATAGCATGTGGTTGTGGTACTCAAAAAAATCTAGCTATTATGCCATAAGGTCAGGAATACAAAATTTACAACTATGGTCTATCTAGATATTATCATAGACTCAAAATTAACATCTAATGACTATGCAGGGTGTTTCAGATACAACTTCCCAGACTACTATCTGGAAAAATAATAAAGGCATCTGAATTCTGTAAATGTACTATAATTGATATCAAAAAAGAGTTTAAATAAAATTTATAAATAATGCGAACCATCTCCTGAACTTAATTTATTGAAACTAATTTCCTAGTTACAATTTACTGATCTACCATACTACCTAAGCATTCTAATAAAACAGCATAACTTTTCCACAATAACTTGACAATTATTTATTATATGAGCATCTCTTTTCATGGCATGACATTGTTGAAACAATTCAGGGGGGATCTTGTCGAAGATAATACTTGGTCCACCTACAAAGAGAGGATGCCCAGATGAAAAACGAAAGTCATTTCACGGTCGGTAGAATTTAGCGCAGAAGGCGAGCTCTGATAACAATATGTCGCATGCAGGTGTCATTGTAGTACATTGCTGTCTTCCTGGAAGGATATACTTTATGACTTGCGATTGCACATTACACTTGAAAACCTGTAACTGAATTGAATGATAAGAACTGATACATACCTACCTACTTCACAAAAATGAACAGTATTTGGTTCGGTATTAAAATAACAATCAGTATTGCCAGCGCTAAATGTTTATTATTCACTAAATTAATAGTAATAATCAAGGAGAAAGCATTATATAAGCGCTCTAGCTATATGCTGTTTAATATAAAAAAAATAATAACAGAACAATGTTTTTCTAAAAAAATATATCGCAACATAAGGTCACAAACGACTCTAAACAAGCTGCGAAGTAACTAGAAATGGCAATACTACCACGGTCCTACTAATCTGCGTTGAATGTATCAGAAGCCACGTCTTTTCGGTGGTTTGCGGGGGTACGTAATATTTCAATGTATTTCATATTTTGAAATAGTTTTGAAGTGTTGTTTTTGTGAACTAATAATATCAATTTATTTATTATTTTATTACCGGTGCATGTATAGTACGAGAGCGTTTGTTTTTTGTATTATTTCTAACTCGGTGTTTGAGGTGATATTAAGTCTGCAACATGCCTAAAAGGTGCTGCGTCTCTGGTTTAAGTCGAAATATGATTTCATCTGTGCACAATATCTAGCCGAATATGAAGTAGACGACATAGTTAATATGCATTAATTGTGATATCGAAACGATTTACTTGTGATTTTTGTAATGGAAGCTTAATTTTTAATCAATATTTCGATTATTTACAACGTGGAGGGGGGTGGAGGTATCAATACCCATAAATAATGTGAATTTCTTCTCATATGTATGCATGATTGGAATACGAGTATATTATTAACGACCAGTTAAAGAAAGAGTTCTTTAAAATTGAAATCCAAAGATTTTCTTGGTAACGCGGTGAGAAATATTCCTTTTGATAACTTTTATTTACGATTAGACATATCGATTATGTAAATTTGTTTATAATTATTAAAAGATCTTTCTAATAGTATATAATAAGTTCAATATTCCTTAAAAAAAATAAATTTAGCATCACGAAGCTTTAGACTTACCCAACGCCGACGCTAAAGCCACGGTGGCGGTGTCGGGCAGGGCGCAGTGGCTGTTAAACGCAACACAAATAAATGTAACAAATCACACTAAGCACGGATATTCTACTTGCGCCTGTGTGTGATTTGATACATTTGTTTGTATGTGTTCCGTTTGATAGCCACCGCGCTCGTCACCATCACCGTGGCCGTGGCCGCGTCGATGAAGTGGAAGCTTTTATACGTGCATATTTTTGAAGTTATTTGTAAAACAACTATGAATTAAAAAATATAGCTAAACATCATTTAACGTTTTTGAAAGAACGGTTTGAGAAATCAGTCGTTGATCATCTCGTATATAATCAAAATATTATGGATGCGTCGAACGTTGTTTTTTTATTCATTTATTTAACGTCGGCCTATTTCTGTTACCAGGCCCAATCACCAACGCCAGGGACAAGCTACCCACAACCTGAACATTTTGCCTAACCTCTTTTCTATCGAAGAGTAGGGATTTTTTTCTTGCCTAACATTTAATAGACAAGGAACCAACTGATTTACATCCCTTCCGAATGATGGTATATTACCTACACAACCCTCGTCTAATGCTGCATAGCTTCTGCGTATACGCTGATATAAAAGCTGCTAGAAGACGGAACGAGGTCGCCCAGTTTCTCTCATAATCAGACACATATTTAGGCCTATTGATTTTTGTTCTGCGGATTTATTTATTTACTTTTGTTTCGCGCCACGTGACATGGCAAAAGAATGAATTTGTGTTATATACAACCTTTTTACTCTAGTGGAGGGAATTGATTGTCTCAAGGTAGGTTTTATTATGTTGACCTGCAAGGCAGCATGATCTTGACCTCGTTGAATTTTTACTATGCCTTTGACTATGCTGGGTAAAGCTGAGTATGTCTTCAGCAACTCCTTTTGCTTAGCTTAAGAGAATTTATACTACCGTAGATTTGTTGGCTGAGCCATTATTTCAAGTGGGCTTTTTATTTATGCTATTTTAATAGGACTAAAAAAATTGTACAGGGTGCCCCTGGCAATTTGACTTGTTCTGTCCTGAAAATGCTTTATAGGATGTTGACTTATTTGACATGCGTCAACTTTACTGCCAAACGCTACTCAATAGACAACATAATAATAAAAACGAACTAAGAGCAATAGAACATGACCACAACACCCGATAAAAAAATAAATGCCACAGTTTTACCTAAAATTGTAAAATCAATTGCGCAGAGATGTTTTACATACTTATGGCCGAAAGTTTACAATATATCACCACCGAGAATTAAACAATTAAATTCTAAATACTTGTATAAAAAATAGTAAAAAAGTGGAGTTGTGAAACACCTAGAATGGATATCCACGGAATCATTGATTTAAAAAATATGTATTACAATCTTTAATCTGATCTTACTGAAATTATTTTATTTTATACCTACCTTATTTTGTTACCGAGTTGTTATTTATATATTTTTTGTACTTTATTAAACAAATAATTTATACTTACCAATTATACATATATGATTGTAAATAATCTAACAAAATCCAACAAAAACTACGTCAGTGTTATCTTCACATCAAAGGTTCCAACCTACTCCAGGGGTAAATAATCTACTTTTTAAGATTAGCCGTTATGTTCATATCGATTTTAATAATGTATCTTAACTTAAACCGAAGCACCTTTGGTTAATCCTATTTCTTTTGTTACTTTTAACTTTGTTTTTGATATTTTGCGTGCAGGTCTTAGACTTTTGAAAAATATCTCTCATTACACACATTGGAAAAATTGTTACATTTTAGAATGATACCGACAAAAAAAGTATGTGTATATGTATGTGTGTATGTGTGTGTGTGTGGGGGAGGGGGGTATGTTCTACAAACAAGTCATAACTTTTTGTAGAACTTGAATCATATTTATTTACATTATTTAATTATACTGCATTTCTTTTTATATTTTGTAGTACTGGTTCTTGGGTAAATAAATATTATTTTTATTATTATTATTAGTGTTACAGTTACTTGTCACTTTATTACGTCATTACTTTTATTACCCTATTGTTTAATTAAACAAATAAAGTCTGAGCGGAATTTCAAAGGCTAATCCTTGAACAGCATTTTTTTTTGTACTAAAATAGTTTAAGAAATACTGCAGCATTAAATGGCATTTACTGAGAAAAATCATCTATTAAAATAGGTCTAAGCTTCCCCTATTAAATAATGTAAATGCATAGAGTGTATTTCTTCCCTAATTATATTTTTCCAAGAGACAGGAAGTTAAAAACTAATACTAGCTAAAATCTGGCATCTTTTCGATTTAAAAGTATTATTCAAGTTAAAATTACTTCTCAAACAAAAAAAATATCTCGAGGGTAGCATAAAATACGCTTTCGTTGTCGGTTTATTTTTATCTAAATTGCTTTAGAAAGGGAGAGAGCAAGCAATGGCAAAGTCTGAGGGGAAAGAGGACTCGAAAAATATTTAAAATAATGTAAAGATTGACTTTAAAACTCGAGCTAAGATGGCACAATGTTGGGTGACAGCTGGAGCGACGAAACTCAGACGCACAAATTTCCCCGTCTCATTGTTTCCAACTTTAAAACAACACGGATTTTGACATATTTACGAGACACGTCTGGACTGCGTCTCTATAGAACTCACTTTTGACGTTCATCGGTAAAAATACTCTTAATTAATTAGGGTCTATTGTGTACTTTGGGTACGCCGAAATGTGCTTCTTACGGAAATAACTTCCCCTTTGTTTTAATTTATACCTCATGGTGACACTAAAATAATTTTAATTTATGCTGTACGCGCAAAAATACTAACAACTAACGATAAATAACTGGGTGTCAGCCATTATGGGCAGATGGTAAGGATTCCATGTAATTGAAGAAACATAATTGTATTTCTATGATTTTTTAATAGTAATATGTAAATATTATAAAATGTTATGAAAATGGAAAATGAAAATGAAAATATTTTTATTGCTCAGTAGAAATAAATCCACCCAAAACAAATAATTATAACTACCCATACCTAGAATCCTTCAGATATACCTATACATAATAATATAAAGCTTCTGCAGTTATATAGTGACCGAACGATTTGTTAATAAAGATGAATGCTCATATTCTCGTCGTAGATAAGTACCATCACATTTAAAAGAAATGAATTTTAAAAAACGCATTTGATTGTTTTCTAAAGTCTTTTTATACCGGGCGTTCCAAAATTATGTAACCCAACTCTTGAGGTAAGTAGAGGGCTTAATATGAAATGAAAACTCCTGTAAACATTTGGTAAATAATGCCTATTAAAGGAGTTACACCATTTCAAAAATTGAGCAAAAAATATAGTTTGTGCTTTAACTCAGAAACCATAACAGATCCCATACAGCACAGGGACGTCCATTGGAAATCCATTGGATGTACGTCATGGATCTGATGGACGCACGACGGATATCTGGATACCAAAAGTAATCCACTGGACATCCAGTGGACAGCCGTTAATCACAAAATTGTACATACGTCCATTCACGGACGTCTAGATCCCCAAAAATGGATTATTGTTTTTACCTACATTAACTCACTATATACACATAGGGACAGAAATCTTCTGGTGGTCGGGTCTAGTTTTAAGCTATAGAGACTAGTATTATTGCATTGCATTAAATTCAAAAACTCACCCTGCCTGCGTGTTGAACCAATTCCAATTCCAAACAATTTTACTTTTATTTTTCATATACAAAAGTTCCTCTCGAATATTCCGCGCCCAGAGCCAGCCAAACATCCACGTGCAAGTAGCATCGTGGCAATTAAGAAGCTGGATGAGGACGGAGTTCGCATGCTGAACCGCGGACCTCTGCATTTGTAGCCTGATGCTTAACCATTAAGCCATTAAAATCTCAAATTAATGCTATTATTAATTTGAAATTGAGATCCTTACCAGAAGACCATACAATAATTGGTTTCATAGGCAATAAAGTATCAAAAATTGCAGTATTAAAACAATTGATAATTGGGTAATTCATTAACCAATTAATGAATTATTCGATTACAAGTAATTCTTTGATCTCTAAAATATTTTTTTTCAGCAAATTTCGAAATTTAACAGCAAAAAATTTGGTTTAGCAGAGTCCGGAATTCACCAGCAAAAATTATAATTTTCTGTTTAATTTTGCCGATCAGAAAATTATTTTAGATCAAATAATTAATTCCTGCTACTTATTCACATTATATATAAATTTATATATTAAATTTAGTTGTAAATTGTTAATAATAAATAATATTACAAGAAATAAATAAATTAATAAAAATTAAAAAAAAAAAATCCTAGAGTTGGATGAGTACCCCAATCGGTCGCGTGTGATGCATGGGCTATACGGTGGTAGATTTAACATTTGTTCAAGGAAGGATGCAACAGTGGCGTATTTAGGGGTGATATTAGAAGTAACCCAACAATTTTGCGACTTGTATCCATTTTTGCACAGAAACGTTTTATTAGGTGTAGAGTGTAAATTGTTATCATTTCATCCACAACCTCTGGCGCGACGTCGTTTATTAGTTATTGTGACCAAAGTAAAATAGACACGTTTTAACAGCCGACTACAATATATGGAGTGTGAATGTTGGCGTCTTAGGTTTATTATTGACATTGCTGAAACGTTGTCATAGGACTGAATTTTCAACGTATAGTCTAGAGTCATTCTTTAACGTTTTATAGACGACACCGACGCATCGTTGTGCGATGCGTGCACGATAAAGACCTAAGAGGAAAATCTAAAACAAACAATATAACCTATACATTATATTGATGTCCAGTGGATATCAATCACTTGTATTTTGGTGTAACATCACAAACGCTTAAAAAATGGACGTCCAGTCGACATCCCTTTATGGACAGTGTACAGATATACGTAAATGGATGTCCAATGGATATCCATCACATGTCAATGGACACACGGATATGAAATGGACCAAAAATGGACACCGTATCTATATCTTGTGCTATATGGGATACGTACTTCTTAACAGTATCCTATATTTATTTTCAAGAAAGTGTTCAGGGGCAATGCGCAAGGGACTCAGGTTGTGCTTATCAATAAATATTTTTGAATTAGTCGGCTGTATTTGAAATTTTTCTTTATGTGATTTTCCTGTCATTTTTACAGAAAAATAGCACACCTTTCGTATTATGATAGAATTCGTCGTTCTCCAAAAAAATCAACTTCAAAAGTCTGATTGCATAGTATTAATATTATCAGTTACAGTAAAGTTTCATCAATCAAATTAATATAATTCTTTCAAAGTGAATCAAAAACAAACTTGAGGCTGAAACATTCTAAAGTTTGAACACAAATATTCATGGTGGAATTTAAATTTAATATGAAAAATTATTTGGCAAAAAAGAGGGTTAGCGGATTAAATATAATTAAAAACAATAAAGTGAACTATTCTCATTATATTATTAATTGTTTCATATAACTAACATTGGTAAATCGCATTTTATTCTACTAGACTCTTTCTAGAACTAGTGACAAATCTTCTCTCAGTAAAAAAGACGTAATGGCCGCCTTTTATCACAGCACAATTCCATGGAAGTCTGCGCCTATTTAAGTTATGTATTTATATATCTACTGGAAAATGGAGTGGAAAATGTTGTAAAAAATAAACGTTCCACCATCTTTAGTAGCTCAAATAAAAAAAAATCGTATTCTTAATCAATTTTTTTTTATTGTTTCATGTAACTAAATTTAAAATGTCAGACTGATGTCATTAGTTTGTAATTTTATTTAGGTGTGAAATTTTCTTACCGAATCCCGGGCTTGAATTATTATCTGAAAATTTTTTCTCGGTCTCGAATGTTGTTTGAAAATTGTCCCTCGTCTTCGACTTGGGATAATTTTCACACCATTCGAGATATAATTCAAACACTAGGGAGATTACTAATGAAAATTCACCTCACTTCATGTTCACTTCAACTTATTTTTTCTAGTTCTATCATCCCTTCGAAGGAAAGTACTTAATTATGGGGCAACTTGTGTAATACAGGGAGCAGGTATTTTTCCCCAAGAGTAAATTTTTTATATGTGTTAAACAGAATTCGAAAATAGAGTTATATTATTTCGAAAGGTGCACACAAATTCACGGTACACTACATCTTTGTTTTTTTAAATGGAATATTATATATTTATGAAATATTAATGTTTTTGTGAACCCTCGAGTATAGAAAATAGTACTTCAGCTAATGTCATTCACTCATAATAATACATATTCATAAAATGAATTAAAATTTGCTGTTACTACTAGTGCTTCTTGTACAATGGCCACCTAGATCTCCTGACCTCAGTCAGTTAATTGTTTTCTCTGGAAGTATTTGAGAAACGAGGTTTCTGGAAACATGAATCCTATCAGAAGAGATCAGGACAATAATATTTAAGGCTCGTAAAACAATAAATGGGGAATCCACTGCCGCTGCCTTTTTAAAAAGATTTACAATATAAACTACTATGCTTATGCAGAATTCAGGAATGCAGTTGTTTTTTGTTTTTTTTTTATACTTTAAGCTTTAAATTTATTTAGCAAGTGACATGTTGAAGACAATTTTATCCATTTTAATTTCGAAAACTCATACTGGTTTAATTTGTTGCAGATTGAAATACTTCTCTTGCTTAACAATTTTGCATGCCTCATATTTTTTTTACAAAATACAAAGGCACGCTTTTATCTTTGAAGTAACTAATAAAATTAATACTTTTTCAATATTAAATCTCACAGAAATTAAAAAAAGAGAAATGCCCAAAAATTATGAAAAAACTAAAAATGGTAGTTAATTTTAGGTTTTAAATAATGCCTGTGTAAAATGAAATGCACAGTTAAAAATCACATCCCATTAAAATATTGAAAAAAAAATTCCAACGTATGCTAGATAGAACCCAAAGAAAACAGGTATTTTAAATTGTAAAGAGAAATAGGATTTTTTAAATAACAAATAATTCACACTAACTCCAAAAATTTCTTTTACTTGTAACTTGTAACATAACCAAAGATACACCCGGTATAAATCACGCTTACTTATTTAACCTACCTGCTTCAGTTTTATGCGCCTGATGTCAATGAAAACAAAAAATATTTAAAGGAAATGTTGTATCATTAAAAGGACCCTCTTGAATGAACATTCGATTAATTCTTAATTTATTTGGATTCACTTTCGACAGCCTTATCGGAAATTTGAATAGATTAAATGAATATTTATGTTGGAAATGGAAGTTTATTTATTTCCTTTTAGATGATGCATAATCATTAAAATTTGAAATTAAGTATATTTATTTTCGCCAAAGATTTGATTGCTTATCTCTAATGGTATAAGCATTTCGTTGCGAATCTTCGAATTTTTTTTAATACATTAGAGCCAGTTGAAGTTGTACCAAAGCAGTTCAACATTGATCATCGATCAAATACGATAGAAAGAATTTTTACAATTGTTTTTATGGTATTTGATCCACAGTCAAAATTAATGCTATGTTAGTTCTATTATACAAACTAGCCCTTAATGACTAGACGGTTTTGCATAACGTACGCATACTTTTTGAATTAATTATCACGCTGTTCATAATAATATTTTGATTTTAACTTGCATAAAGTTTATTTAAAGTTACACCAGTGACTTACCCAGGCGTAACCCTTGGGGGTGGGAGGGACATAAAAACGATATAAAATCCAAAACATTACTTAAATAAAAAATTGTGCGATTTTAAATAGCTAAGCACACGCCACCATAAAATTTATATTAGTATTTTTGTATTTAAACTTTAATGAATAGGTCGAAGGCAAAGCTAAAATACAGAAATTAGTTAATTAGCATGTTTTTATTAATAAATTATTATTATTATTATTTATTATTAAATACATTTTTTATTTCAAGTACATTTAATTTTATTTTTCAGAATCTATTGGAGGAAAAATTACAAAACTTGGATTTCAAGCCATCTCATTGGAGGCTATGTATGTAACTACATATATATTTTTCAGATTTTTCTTATGTGTAGTAGTGTACATCGAATGCCAGCGCAATGTACTTTTGATTAATAAATTTAAAAAAATAATATTTTTATAAAACTTGCATAATAATTTTAAAAGAGGAAAACGTACTACTTAAAAATCTGTGTATGCATCTTGTATTTTTTTTTATAATAACGTAAAGTTTTCGAGAAAAATAATAAACGAACTCCATATATAACAAGAGCCATCATTCGTATTATGTGAAAATAAGACCAAAAATATTCAAGGTAGGCTATGCCTAATGCCTTGGAGATGCAACATTTTACCTCCAATAGTTTCTTAAAAAACAAAAAAAAATTCAATCATTAATTTTTGGACACATGTTCATAGTATACCCTGTAGAAGTTTGGCTTACTATTTCCGAGAGACCTTGTATACAACATACATAGAACTGTTTTATTATATGCTTTGGTAAGTTTACAAAAATTTTAGATGGAGTTTTATTACTTGTGTTCTTGCGTCCAGGAACAAAACAACATTTGTTTGCTGATATGTTATGTTAATGTCCTTATCCACACACGGAAATACGTGCACAGCGCGTATCAGACTCGACTACTGTGATGAAATAACCAGCAGCTGTTAATTTATTTATTTTTATTAATTTACTACTATGGGCAATGAGTCAGCGAGCATGTGACGTCACGCTGCTAACCTTGGACGGGGGAGTGTTTTCTAGCCTCACTGTGACGGTACAAGTTCTATTACGAATAAAATAATTAAATTTTAAACTAAACCTTCTTTGTTGTTATTAAATTTTTTTTTCGTTACATTAATTTTTAATACCGATAAATCTGTCATTTTCAGTTGAAATCAAAATGTTGTGGACAAACCTATTACGTACGTCGTATTGTATCGTGCATTTTTTAGAGAAGGCTCCATGGTGCTAGATACATAGATGACAACACTTTTTGTAAATCGAGTGCAGTTAGTTATCTCAAAAAATTATATTAGAAAATGTTATTTTTAATTTCAATAATAATTTTTTAAAAATATGTACAACTTATGCAAAATAGATATAATATTACACTAATTAAAATTTCGTAGTAGGTAAATGGATATTACAGAGTGTTCCTGAATTAGATGCAAATATTTGACAAAGATTAAGTGGTATTTCTTATACAAACTTTTAAACATTTCTCTCTACTAAATAGTGTCTCAAAATCTTTTTAAATTAATTTGATTCCCGCTTTAGGAGGGTGTAACTACCAAGGGAATGATAGTAATAAATATAGTTTAAAAAAACTAAAAAACACGCTTTTAAAGCACATCAAACTAAAAAAGTGAAAAATAATTATCAATATAAACTGAAAACAATGATGAACGAAAAATACTAGTATTATTGTGAAAAAAGCGTGGGTTGCTCGATATACGAAAAATATGGCACAAAGCGCCCCACGCTTTTTTCACAATAATACTAGTATTTTTCGTTCATTATTGTTTTCAGTTTATATTAATAATTATTTTTCACTTTTTAGTTTGATGTGCTTTAAAAGCGTGTTTTTTAGTTTTTTTAAACTATATTTATTTTTCACTTTTTTAGTTTGATGTGCTATGAAAGCGTGTTTTTTAGTTTTTTTAAACTATATTTATATTGCTTATTGATGCTGATATTATAATAATATTACGATCCAACAGATACATCTGAAAAAAAATATATTTTTTTTGGGATTTGAACTCACACCCGTGGAGTCCGTCGTTTCGCGTCGACTAAGACTTGCGCCTTAGCCCGCTCGGCCAACGAACGAACTGAGAATCACGGAATATACTAACAGTAATAAGCCACTTGCTCTCACGCAGAGGATACGTGAGGAAATTAATTATTTAATTCTGGCGATCCTGATCAGGATAATGATATAAACTTATCAAATTATTGTATTGTTACCGGTTCTTCGTAAGTGTACAAAGTTTCAATTAAATCTGTCCGTTTAAAGTGGGTCAAAATCGAGTCCAAAGAGTCGGATACAAATAAACAAACAAACATACAGGTGAAGCTAATAAAAGCGTGTTAAAAAAGAGTTAATATGAGAAACCCCACACAATTTGCATCAGTCAATCTACCTGCTAAATATTTACCTATTTCGGGAACACCTTGTACATTTTAACCAGTTATTGAAACTATAAGATTTCTTTAAAATCTAAATTGAGATATCTCGTGATATCATATTTATTTTTGTGATTTCCGTGTGAGCCATTTTCAAATATTACGTGGAAACGCCCACAAATGTGTCTTTCTGTATACGGTATTTCAATTAAATATAATAATAAACTGCATAATTTGGTAACTAAAGTGGTATACATTGTTAGAATTTCATTCAGCAAGAAAATGGATTCTCATCGCAACATGTGGTTTTTATCATATTTTTCGATGCCTTTTTTAATTTTGTCGCTAATTATTACAGCCCATATGTATGAAGCAGGTTATGAATGGATTTTCAGAAGGAATTCTGTATACACCAGACTATAAAATGCGCTTACTCATGCCGGCTGCTACTGTTCGATTCCAATTCATAACAAAAATTGGTTCAGTATCACTTAATGTTACAAATTCACAAAGGATATGATGAGAACGCATATTTTTAATAACCTGTGTCACGGTACATAAAGATACATCCTCCTTTTCAGGCTTAAAATTTACCATGGAAGATTACTAAATTATTAACTTTAAATTTTTTGTATCATTGTACACCATACGAATTCATAGTAGGAGAAAAATTAAAACAATATTTGTAACATATATTTGTTTATATATTTTATACATAGCAATAGAAAAAAAACGTGAGTATTAAATCATATTAAAAGCAAAATATGAATGCTCTGCGCTCAGATCTTTTACTATATATTTGTAGTTAAAAGTTATTAAAATAATTTTGGATTATATTAGGTTTAATTTATTGTAAATAGTTACAATTTCAGACATTGTCTTACGAAATTTAATATTTGCTGGTACTTTTTATTTTGAATAAAATAGACTTCTTTAGCTGTAAATAGACTTTATTAGTTGTGACGTCATGACGTACGCAACTTGAGTCCTATTAAAACCATTATGTTATTTCATGTTCGAATATGATCCTTACACATTGTGTTAATAAAGACTAAAATAGCAGAGCTGAAGATTGTATGTATTTTTTACTCTTCTCTAATATACATTATGCACAGATAGTTAAAAATATTTCATATTTTCATGAAAGGATTGGAATAAAACAATTCGTTATGGGGGGGATTGACAACTCCTGTATTAATTTTCTTGCATAATTTGGTTATGAAAAAACGAGGAAAAACTATTTTACTTTAAGATATTTAGCCGTGGGGAACCAATAATGTCCTAATCCTATTATCAATACCTCGTATTGCCTCTGATGATATGGTTGATCATATATCGTGGGATTTGTACCCCTAAAATGGGAAAAATATCTGACAGTTGCCTAATGTTCTCTAGAGCCGGTTGATGGTTTTGAAGTGCCCTACCCAATAAATCCCACACATGGTCAATAGGATTCAAGTCAGGAGAACGCAGTGCAATAGGATCGTGATCAACTCCGTGAGGTTCAAGGAAGTTGAATATTTTGCTGAGTACGATGGGGGCGAGCATTATCAATAAAAATAAATTGCTCGCCAATAGCAGCTTGAAAAGACATCGCAATGTTGCTGACAATATCACTGGCATACATTTGTTCAGTTATGGTTCTTCTCTTATGTATAGATCTGTGCCTGCTCCAACACATTTTCCTCCCCATACCATAACACTACCTCCTCTAAAAGCTACTGTGGGTTGGATAAATCTTTGGCTGTATTTCTCCCATGGCATCCTCCAAACTCGTAGATGTCTGCTGTCGCTGTATAGTCCGAAACGACACACAAGGCTGAATTAAACTGAACCTCATTCCATGTCCTAGTTTCGATTATCCCTTGCCCACCTTAAACGAGTTGCATCGTCAGATGGACTTAACTGAGGAGATCGACATGAAGGATGACTTGACAGATCAAACTACCTAGATCTATTGTGTATTGATTGGACTCTTACTGTAATCCTATGTGCTACATGTAAGGTGCTTCTTACTTGAGAAGCGTAAAGGTTAGGATTCCTCTTGGTCGAAGATTACGATCTTGTCCCGTTGTTGTAAACCGGGGTCAACTATTTATGGGACGTTCTTGTACACAATCAGTTTCCAAAAACTAATTTTTTTTGCACTTAAGAAATGATTTCCTCCAGTTATAATACAAAATGAAAACCCCTAGTCCCATGTAATAATATATCATTATTCCTGAACTCGTCAGGGGCCTGATTAACATGAACATATTATTTATAAAAATGTTTAAATTACTCAAAATGGGAATATTTGTCATATTTATTTTGACATTTTTAAATTGAAAGACAATATCTAGATTAATTGTAACTTTAGTAATCACAATGATTCATGACATTTTATGGTATTACTTTTAATAATTATAGCTCGAAATATATTAATTAATTATTCAGAAGGAATAATTGATAAACTTTTTTAATAAAACGGCTTTTCACATGGATTCATATTAATTTAAATTTTAATACATGCTATTGTACAAATTATTAATGGGCAAGTTTATTAAAAATGTATATTATTACGTTGTATTATTATCTGTCATATCAGATTTAACTTGTAAAGCGTCATACTCATTTTGCATATTTTTAATATAAATTTCATTGTTTGCCTTTAATATATCCGTGTTATTCACATGCTGATTTTTATTTATTTTAAAATGACAAACCGTACTTATCCACGCTTTACTTTGGATAGCGCATAAGTATTTCCTTTGCTGGGTATAATGTTCCTTTCACTACACAATCACCACTGGTTATGATTAAAATTCATTGTTTTATAATTTCTTTGTCATGTTCTGATATCAACATTTGATTTTCGTTTCGATTATGATCGTGAGGTACTAATATATCTATTTCTGTCTATTAATCATAATTTATTAGGGTAATTTGTACACTAAAAGTGAAATATGAATGATGTTCTTAACAAAAATGTGAATAAAATTTTTTAAAGGAGGTTTCTACTTATTACTATTTTTTTTTTTTTTTTTTTTTTTTTTTTCGGTTTCCCGATGCCGGTCAGTCCTCCCGTGGCCTCCGACGCCTCACGGGAGTCGCGCCGGCGCATCAACTACAGCCACTCCCCACATCCCGCAGGGTTAGTGACTGTAGATACCAGAATCATGTGCCCTAAGCAGACGGAGAGAACCCAGAATGACCGCCTTCTGCATTTGGCCTGCCAGCCACTCGGCTGATTTTTGGCAGGCCGGTATGATCTTCAGTTCCGAGAGCAGCGTAGGCTTTATCCCTCCGAGTACACCGATAAGGACGACCATTTTGACCGAATAGCCTGGGTACAGCACTTGGAGCTCGTACCGGATATCGCGATATTTGGTCCGTTTCTCCTCCTCCTTCAAGGTGATGTTTTTCTCCGCAGGTGCCGAGAACTCGATGACATACATCACCTTGAGTTGATGGTCAAGGAGGACTATGTCAGGCTTATTGGCTTGGATTAGCCTAACAGTCGGGAACGAGTAGTTCCAGTAAATCCGGCATTTCTCGTTCTCGACAACGGACTCAATATCTCCGGGGACGTAAGGCAGCACTGGTGTCTGGTCTACCCCGTACGAGTGCCTTAAATGGTAGTATAGCACTCGTAAAGCCGCGTTATGTCGGTGGATGTAGGCCGAAATCGCATATATGGGGCATGCAGATAGTAAGTGCATGAGCGATTCCGGCGCCTGATGGCAGGTCCTGCAGTTGATATCAGGAACCTCTACACGCCACACGCGGCTACGGTAGACCAAGGTGTTGATAACACCATCTTGACAGGCCATAATGAATCCCTCGGTCTCCGACTTAAGCCCTGCTGACCTTAGAAAGGCGAAGGTCAGCCTGGTCGATAAACCCAGTGTTTCTATGTTCTTATAGAAGACACCATGCTGGGGTTTATCGACGTGCTGCCGAAACAGTTTCTCCTGTTCGGCAGCTCTAATTCGGGCTTTCAGACGATTTGGCTGAAGTTCGGTGACTGACTCAACATCAGCACCTCGCCGGCCTCCTCGCCTGATGTCAAATGCGAGACCGAGTTCATCTGCGGCTCTTTTTGCTGCCTTGAACAATCCTGCTCCCACTCCTACAGTTTCGTGATGTTTTACGAACCGCAAGAGGGGATCTGAGCTCCTGAGTATGTTACATGCCATACTCAGTACTACTCTGCCATGCGTACACTCCAAGCTCAAGAGTCCTCGGCCCCCCCGTTGACGTGGGAGGTACACACGAGGAACGGACGATCTAGGATGAATACTTCTGTGAATATTCATCATCTTGCGGGTATCCCTATCTAATTGGCGCAGCTCATCTACCCTCCACTTTACTACTCCGAAGGAGTAGAGCAGAATCGGAACGGCAAGCATATTAGTTGCAGACACCTTGTTCTTCCCCGAAAGTTCGGAAGACCAAATCTTTCGGAGGCGGTGTCTGTACTTGCCGCGGAGAGAATCTTTTATTTGTGATACATCCTGGATGTGCCTTTGTTGCACACCCAGATATGTATAGGTCTCTCCGGCAGCCAGATGTCTTAGGATGCTTCCG
Source organism: Rhamnusium bicolor (assembly GCA_029963845.1). Lineage (NCBI taxonomy): Eukaryota > Metazoa > Arthropoda > Insecta > Coleoptera > Cerambycidae > Rhamnusium > Rhamnusium bicolor. Next base: position 94,340 of record JANEYF010002602.1, on the reverse strand, counting down.
TCTGCGAGCTGCGCATCTTCAGGGAATTCCCCGCATCGTCCTCTCTTGAGGTGGACGACTGCACATTTGTCCAACCCGAACTCCATACCAATGGCCCGCGTATATTCTTCGACCACCCTTAGAGCGTTTTGTAGTTCGCGCTCTCCGGAGGCATAAAGTTTAAGGTCATCCATATAAAATAGATGGGTGACCTTATGCCTCCGGTCGCCGGGTGGCCCACATTGATATCCGCGGGTTTGGCGGAGCCCAACAGACAACGGCAGCAGTGAGATGCAGAAGAGGAGAGGACTTAGGGAGTCACCCTGGAAAACTCCTCTCCTAAATGCCACCTGCCCTGTCGTGACCCGCTGTGCACCTGATGTTATGGTGAAGCGGGTCTTCCAGAGCGGTAGCAGCTGTTCTATGCATCTCACTAGTGGTGCTGGTACCGCAAGACATTCGAGCAAGTACAACAACAGCTCATGTGATGTTGTATCAAATGCCTTGCGGTAATCAATCCAGGCCATCGATAGATTCCGCTTGTATTGCACAGAATCCTGTGTAATACAGCGGTCTATCAGCAGGCTGTCCTTGCAACCTGCCATGCCCTTCTTGGCACCACGCTGTTCGTGTATCTGCTGGAAGACCGGATCAACAGACCTCAGCGTCCTAGCATACAAGATACGTGTAAATATCTTGTAGCAGGAGTTAAGGCAGGTGATCGGCCTATAATTCCTCGGGTCGGAAAGATCCCCGTTTTTGGGGATAAGCACAGTACGTCCCTCGACGAACCAGTCCGGAATCTGCTGCCCCTCGTTCAACCATGAGTTGAAAACTCGCGCCAGACGGCGGTGAGTGGAAGGAAATTTCTTCCACCACCAGTTGTTAATGCCGTCTGGGCCCGGGGCAGCGAAGTTCTTGGTACCAACAAGTGCTTGTTGGACCTCCTCCGTACTGATTGCCGGGTACACTTCTTCGGGCTCTTCAAGATGTCTGTGACACAGAGCCTCGAAGTGTGCAATTGATGGAGTGTCGCTATTGAATGGACGCGGCGTTTCGTAGATTCCCTTCCAGAAGGTTTCGACATCTTCTACAGTCGGCGGATTCTCGACAACACGCTGTGGCTCTTGAAAGAGGCGGGAAGGATTCGTACGGAACAAATTGTTTTGTTCCATACTCCTCACCCGCCTCTTCAATGTTTTCTTTATCGCCATGAGCGCTCGGATCCTATCTAGACAGTGCTGCTTGATGGTAAGCATCACTGTCAGATTTAGAGTATGGTGTTGACGTCTTAATCCGGCAGCTAGGCGCCGGATCCTGGGAGTAAAAACTCTACCAGTCGTCTTATATTCCACCACACTCTGGATCCGAGAAGCGTGTTGTCTGGCCGACTGTATCTTTCCTTCGATTTTTTGTACACGCCGCTTGGCTTTCTCGACCCCGTGATTGGTTGACCTCTCACGGGGGACGAGTTGCTTCGCGGTGTTGTACACGGCACAGTTGATTTGCCAGATGTCTACATCTTCCGGAATTTCCTCATCGATGACCGCGTCCATTCTAGCCAGGTCTTGTGGCTTTAGGTTATCCCTGGTGTTAAGGCTAACCCTCGTCCTTAAATCTACATCGGTGAACTCGAAAGGATGTTCCCCATCAGCTGGTAATTGCCGCGGTGGTACTGCGGCTGGCAGTTCTTCCAGCTGACGGGGTGCCCTTACGTAACCTGTCCTGAGCAGAAAGGATACTTGATCTCTCAGATGTTGTTGAGAGAAGGCGCGATGCTCTGGATGCATTTCGCACCAAAGTGCATGCAATCGCGCCATGTATCCCCTTCGCTCAGGTTCGCTACTCTCGCGACAGGTCAGCAAGTCATCCCGAAGTTCCCTTGTCCACTTAAAGCGTCCTTGTCCGTCGCGGTCGTTATGATTGAGACGTTCCGGTGAGGCCCCTCCCACTTGTCTCTGACCCCCATCCGATTGGGGTCGGTCGTGAGGGGCCCTTCTTCTGAGATTGTATGGAACCAGAAGTGTAAGGGGTACTAGGTGATTAGCCTTGGTACCCCCCCGGCCGGCATTTGTCAGGCAGAGTTGCCTCTGCCTGTCCAGGGTGCACCAACGTGGAGGTTGCCGGTCCTTTGCACCCCCTTACTATTATTATTATTATTATTATTATTAGTATATTTCAAGTGCACTCGACTTGCATTTCGCCAACCAAGTAGGCATCATCTGGCAATGTTTAAAACTAACATTATGCTAACAATGTATCCTATTTATATCTAAACTAACAATAGAGCAGAATATATCGGATTGGCCCTCTGTCATTATTCATACTATTTTTAAATTTTGTAATTTCCAAGCTTTCAAATGCAGCTGTCTAGTATTTGTTAAATTCTTAATTAATCTTAAATTTCTATTATCTGTTTTTTTGGTTGTGCCCAAACATATATTCATTGAATCTAGTTTGAATTGATTGTCAAATTTGTCCAACATACTTTTGGTTACAGTCCTTATAGCTATTTCATAAATTTCCGACTTTTCTTTTGTTTCAATTTTGTCTTTTGGATTGCCTAAAAGTTTTTGTAGTTTATTTCCCGATGAATGAATCACTGTCATAACTATACTTTTAAAAATCTCTTTAATACCATGGAGGATCATACGGAATCGATACAAATTTCGGTTTTCTCTTTTATTTTGAAACGTCGAGGAATTTCGAGGTGCCTTTGAATTTACGTTTCCTAATTAATTTATCAATTAAACTGTATATGTCAAATTCTAACTTATATTCACTATTTCTAATTATTAACACATCTGAAGAAGATAGTTGTCCAGAGTTTTCAATTTCATATGTGAATTTATGTGACGCGAAACGACTTTTTAATTTAGAACAATATCTTTGAGTTTTGTATCAAACACCGCAAAAATGTCTAAAGTTCCAACCCAGTTCAATGGTTTATCTATCTCAAAGATAAATTAAGGTCTGGTGCTAATGGTATCCTTGTCAATTTTTTAAAATTATACAGTTTTACAATAACTAATTACTAGGACTGTCAAAAATGTTCCGTGGGACAGTGGCGTACGCGAATTAACTAATACGAGAAACAATAAACTGTTGCAATTCATAACAATGTATGTAAAACTTACCCTCTTAATTAGCTTGATGAACTAGCTTGCTTATTATAAACTGAAGAAGATGTGTAGCCATTTTGCAGCATCAGGTATGATTTTATGGTTGTTTCCATGAGTGATGTTCGCTTTGGTGAAAACATATTCTTATATTTTGAAATCGACCGTTCGACATCTACTGATGTAATACACGCATACGTAAAATAGTCTTTGAACGCACTTAACGGATCTGGGGCTGCACCATCACATATTTGTCTTAATTTGGTAAAACCGGTGTCTTTATTTAACACACTTGCGAACTTTTCTTTAACGCGCTCATTTGTTGCGTCACCTATAATAGCATGCAGCGAGAGATTTACTTCGTCCACTATTTGCGGTGACTCCGCTAACGACAACGCACTGTTTTTTAATTTTTTTATGCTTTCATGTAATGGTTTATAGTTCTTCGCAATATTTTTTAAAGCTGTTTCAACGGAAATATCTTCGAATTTTGTCTGACTTTCCTTAATAGCTGCAGCCTCATCTGGATTGAATTGTAGTATCACAGCTTTTATTTGTTGGAAATATTCAGCACAATAAAAAGCTGCCTGCAACCATGTTCCCCAACGTGTAAGAATCGGCTGTGGTGGGTTCAGGAATACCGGGACACTTGCTATGAAATGCACGGAGACGTTTAGGAGATTTGAGAAACACTTTTTTTGTACTTGCTATTAATGCATCCACCTCTGGAAAACCTTTTCAAATAGTTTCTGCCACAAAATGTAAAGCATGCACTTTACACGTAACATGTATAAACGTACAACCTTGTTTTTGCAAAGAACGGCCTACCGAACGCATCGTCACGGCGCCATCAGTCACAAACATCAACACTTAACTTTTTAATAGTTTAAATTTCTCTAACGTCTCCAGCACCACCTTGGTAATTGTTTTGCTAGTACACTGACTTAGTCTTTTGCTAGCTAGTAACAGTGGAACTATCGGTTTAAGAGGGTCCAGTACTCGTACTATAACATTTAAAATATAATTTTTTTTTTACAATCTGTTGTCTCATCAACAGATAATTTATTTAATTCACATTTCATCTTATTTACCATGTCTACGTGTACAGTTGGTAGATAGTTACATAACGTTGTGCGACTTGGTAACTTCACCTGGGCATTGTATTTATTCCAGAACTCTCGAAATAGTTATTTATCGAGTATGTGCAGCGGAACATCACAGGCAATCAGCATTAATAGTAAATCAAACATAAACTGTGGTGTCGAAGGCACGCCATTTTTTTTATTTTTATGGTGTACACTATTTACGTGAAGTCCACAGTCACGCTTATCCCAGCACATCAAATCTTTCTCGCACACTTTCCAAATTATTTTAGCACCATCATAGAATAAATCCGGGAATTCACCCATGAATTTATTCACTTTGTCAGTAAATGACCGTTTTCTACCCCTGCGTACGTCTGCCATGCTTTATTATTAAATTAATATCAACAATACAGTACAACAAATAAAATAAAAACACATAAACAATATGCAATACGCCCAAGTGACTTAAAGTGTACAAAACTCGAAAGCTAATAATAGACTGGAGTTTCGCGGTCAAGGTGAATGCCGGCGACAGAAAGTACATCTGTACTCTACGACCATGATACACATAAAAGATTTGCAGCTTTGCTAATCACTCTATCTACTATTTAATTTATTCCATGAATGAGGTCAGATTCTTGATCTGCGAAAGAATAGTTATGTCAATTTCTATGTTTAAGAAGGGAGACATTACAAACCTAGTTCTTTTAGACGAATAGTGATATTTTTGGAGTTTCGGGTTTCCTTAGTCCAGCTATATCCTGTTAGGTACAGTTAGTTGGGTTATGCTTGGTTAGGAACGATTTGGTCCAGTTCATCCGGTTCTGTTCAGGTTAGCTTTAGATAGATTGAATAATAAGCCAATAATAATCATTCTTTAAAATTTAAGTGTAATTCCGTTCAAGAACACGCCTCTTAGTAATGTGAACAAAATGGGTTAAAACCTGCCAAAGTGTTACGGTATTATTAAATGGGTACATATGAAAAAAATGTATGTAAAAAAAACTTTCCCAGGTTTCCCGTAAACCCACCTTTAGAACAAAGCTATTGTGTCCAAATTAAACAGAGTTCAATAGAGTTACAAGTAAATCTGACATCTATATTTTTTTAGTACGAAATACATGTTTAGTTTTTTTATCTTTTAGTGTTATTAAACCAATGTATCTCTTCGTATTAATAAAATAATGTAGCAATAAGAGTTGCTTGTAATGTAACCAACTAAATCTGCATATTATATAAAATTAGGCTACTGTTTATGTTTTTTTGTTATCATTGATAGAAACTGTTTAAAAGGGGTTTAGTGTTTTGTGTTAGATACCTGGTAATAACGCAGCCTAGTGTTGGGCTGCGTTATTACCAGGTATCTAACACAAAACACTAAACCCCTTTTAAACAGTTTCTATCAATGATAACAAAAAACATAAACAGTAGCCTAATTTTATATAATATGCAGATTTAGTTGGTTACATTACAAGCAACTCTTATTGCTACATTATTTTATTAATACGAAGAGATACATTGGTTTAATAACACTAAAAGATAAAAAAACTAAACATGTATTTCGTACTAAAAAAATATAGATGTCAGATTTACTTGTAACTCTATTGAACTCTGTTTAATTTGGACACAATAGCTTTGTTCTAAAGGTGGGTTTACGGGAAACCTGGGAAAGTTTTTTTTACATATATTTTTTCATATGTACCCATTTAATAATACCGTAACACTTTGGCAGGTTTTAACCCATTTTGTTCACATTACTAAGAGGCGTGTAACTGTATTACATATTTTAAAGCGACATTGTACCGACTGACTGTTTACGAGTAGATTGCTTTAATTTTGCTTAAAAATATTGAAAGACAAACAAGAAAATTTTTTTTTATAGGCTGCCAAAGTAGGCATAATTTTGGGATTACTTTGGCGGGTTACTAAAATCAAATTTACTCAAAGTACACGTTATTTATAGCCTTGTTTGGCACCTTAAAAATAATATAAACATATTTTCAAAGTTGAAAATTTTTTATTGGAAAGGATTTAAATTAGACGCTAAAGTAAATGAATAATTTTTATTAAAAATTGCATTAAATAAACCAGTCTTCTGTTAATAAAATATGAAAAATAAACAAATATACAATAAAAAAATTTTTTAAAAATAAATTAAATATATTCCTAAAGATACATTAATTTTCTTCAGAACTTCTATGGGGTTAAAAGGACAAAGTCCTGTGGCCCTGAAGCCAGAAATAAAATTTTTGGAAACTTTGACACTTACGCCCTTCCACAATCTATTTAGGAGACTTGGAAAGTGTTCCTTTGGTATAGAACCACTAGATCTAGTCTCTTTGCACCATTTATCGAGAACCTCTCGCCACTTCTTTTTCATAGGGGCAAAAACTGCGTCGTCGAGGGGTTGCATTAAGTGCGTGCTGTTGGGTGGTAAGGGTTGAAATAAATGTTATTCTCCTCGCATGCCTGGATTACTGTTGGGGAAAAGTGGGTGGCCAAATTATCTCCTATGACAATTTTTTGTTCTGGACTATCAAGTGCTCTAATCTTAGGCAACAAAATGTCAAAAAAACACTTTTTAAACAGAATCATATCAAACCAGCCACTAGCACTGTCTCCGTAGACTGTTCCTAGAGGTCCCCCTTTCATCCAATTTTCATATAAATACCCTGATTTATATACAACCATTGGGGGTAATAAGTTGCCTGCAGCATCTCCACACACCATTATGCTAACAGATGCTTTAGAATGTTGCTGAACCCTTTCCACTCGTTTGGTTCCTCTTGGAACAATGATCTTTTTTGGCACCAGGATCATCTTGGACGTTGTTTTCATCATAATTGAAAACTAATTGAGGATCAGTGTGTCTTAACACACCTTCAATATTATTAAAAAATTTGCGAATATCATTTGGTCCAACCGCTGCGCGAGCTCGTTTTATGTTGGAAGCCAAACGGAAACTAAGATTGTTCCGGGTGGTAAAATGTTCCATAAAGTCATGTTCAGGAGTATTGTCTTTGAACTGCCTCATTACACGACCTTTTTTTCTCAAGATAGTTATGTAGAACTTCACGAATATACATCTTCGTTAATGGAAGCCCCAATCGCTCACTTGTCTCAAAGTTTTAGTAAGCAGTTGCTCCTCCTCCGGTTGGAAAACTGTTGGATGACCTGGAGGTCGATTAATTCTGCCTTTTAATTTATTTTGAAGAGTACCCCGGGAAATTTTCCACCGCTGGCTTGCCCCTACTTGAGACATATCACCCCTAATGGCGGCGACCGCTTCTCCCTGAGCCTCCTCAGTACAATTTTCATAGGTACGCCCCCCGAGTTTTTTTTGTAGTTTCTAGGCATTTTTCTCTAGTTTAGATCTGTAACAATAAAATAAACCTGAAAAAAAACACAAAAAAATACAGTTCTGAAAATAATATATGTAAATAAAAATTGACATTCTGCCAAAGTAGGTCGTAGGTGCTAAAGTAACCCCATTTTACGGTACGGCAGAAGATTTAAAAGGAAAATTTTCTGGTATTTTTGCATTTTTTTTCGTAGGAGTAGCAGTTTTCACAAAAAACGATAAAAACCAGAATATGGCGCTCCGAAAGTAATACACTTTTTATTGGAGTTCTATTTTTCGTAACAGCAAAAAAATTATCTATGTCAGGTACGCACTTGATCGCAGATAATATTTAAAATTAAATTCTAGACAGTTTTATTATTGTAATTGGCGCCATACTTTGGCTCTATCGTTTTTTGTGAAAACCACTACTCCTACGAGAAGAGTGCGGGAGAACAAAACACTTTCCTTTTAAATCTTCGTCGCATGGCTGTTTCAATTTTCAAATTGGTCCATACAAAAAAAAGTTATGTTAGAAAAACCTTCCGGGGTTCACCGTAATCCCACCTATAGAAAAAAGCTGTCGTGTCCCAATTAAATAGATTTGTAGCCCCCAGCGGCCGCTGGTCATATGCTAAATATGACCGATGTATTCAAGCTATTTTAAAAATATGCCAGAAAAACTCCCATTTTTATTTAACTACGAAAGACCATTACTCTACGGGGAGTCATTTTCGGAACCATGATCATAGCAACTCTTTTCTTTAAAATCGTCCAAGAAATCACCTTCTGATATTTTCGACATCACTTAGGAAACAACCTGTATGTATACGTAATTTAGCTACACTAAAACAGACAAACAAATAAATCAAACATATAATAACATTTTAAATGAACACCTAACTAACAGTGTAAGTTCATAACAATGTAATTTAACCATATAAAACTGTGTTAAAAAATTTTTTAATTGTAGTTATCTGATGATGATTTAGTAAACTGAGAGTAGGAAAAGGTATATCTGATAAAAATGCTCAAAAACACTATCAAATATTATTTAATATGAACGGTCAAGAAATGAAAAATATATATACACAAGGTGATTCAGAAAACATGATTACCCCCATATTTTTTGAAATTAATTACAGATGGCTAGTCGCAGTAAAAACAGATGAATTCAGCACTTAAATTGAACCAGATTTCGTATATCGACAAAACTATTTCATTAAAACCCTGAATACAGGGATGCTTCAAAATGTTGACCCATTTTTCTTTCCGCTAAAGTTTAAAGAGGAAATATGTAATTTCTTAACCGGTAAAATTTAAATAACTCAAAATATTTACACAGTTTTACAGTTTTAAAATATATTAATGGGTTCTCATTTTAAACATGAAATGTGTTTTTCTATGTTTCTGCAAACCCTCTGTAGCCCAGAAGTTGGGAAAATGACATATCACTCAATACTGTGCGGTAAAAATTTTTATGCGTCCCTGTATTCGGAGTTTTAGTGAAATAGTTTTCCGACATTCAGAAATTTGGTTCAGTTTAAGTGCTGATTTCATCGGTTTTTACCGCAACTCGCCATCTGTAACTGATCTCGGGAAACAGAGGGGTGATCATGTTTTCTGAATCACCTTGTATATAATATAATAAATATAATACAAAAAATTTAAATATTATTTCATCAGTTTTGTCAGGTACATTATAATATATCTAATTATGTAAAACAAATAATTTTCACATGATGGTTAACCGCGTTAATAAATTAAAAATAATTATGAAATAATCATAAAAACTTTGTTTTATTACACAAGTATATGTGGATAAAATTCCTTATCATTTAGGTATTTATGAAATATTTCTGTAAGGCATTAAATCATTGAGATTCTATTGTTTTTATGGTAATATAATATCTTTAGAAGTTCTTTTGTAAAAACCGCAAGAGCATTTCGAATATTTTTATTTATTGTTTTTAATATGACATTGATTAAGGACAACATAACATTTATTTAATTGGTGATGGGCAGTCCTCACATAAATCAATCTTTTATTCCCACACTAGATATATTGGGACAGCAGCGTAGATTAGGTAGGTCCAAGTACCCTCAAAGGTATACAAGATATGATTTTCTCTTATAAAAATCTCTGCCTTTTATTAAAACTAACAAAACTGCGATTTATTTCTTTACGAAAATCTAGTTTTTTGGCGAAAGATTGAAATTAAAATATTTTTAAAATTACCAACATTTAGCAGGATAAAACATTCTAGCAGGGTTATTACCTTTATTTCCCATTAATGTTTCCAGGAATTTTTCTACATAATTCTTTTGTCATAATCACATCCACATATCGAGTTGTTCCATTCTGCGCTTTGTGAAAGTCTCATCTAACAATCATCCATAGTTTCCCAGCTTTTCTCCCAATCTCAACTTTGTTTTGAGGTTTGTCTCTCTTATTCTATTAGCATGACAAAATTAAGAATGAAGTAGAAAATGTATGGACAAAGTAAATAGATCGTTGTGTCTGATCTTCAACAATTAGAAAATGTGCCTAAATATGACAAATTATTTGAAATTAAGAACATCCAAATGATCGTCCACAATTTTGTTAATTAATTTTTGTTTTTTAGAAAACAAATCAAAATCACACATTAAATAGTTCTAATGGTAACATAACGTAAAATAAATAACTTTTTTCAGTTTCATAGCATTATTGTAATTAAAGAGCACTTTTTTATGAAAATATGTTGTCTTCATTACATATTTATTAACTAAAAAAAAAATAAAAGAGGTATATACACGATATAGGGTTCAGCAATCAGTACCGATGGTTTTAAACCAGCTAGTTATGGAATGATATGTGTTAAATATTATAGACAATGTTTTGAAGTTTGAAAATGCATTTTATTAATTTAAATTATTTTTTAAAAATTACGTCTTACGCCAGTACAATTTAAACATTTCTGATACATTTTAATGAAGTTTTACATTACTGTTTATAAAAAATCAAGCTCAGTGTCTTCAATGATGATGATATTCGTAAACCTTTGCTTTAAAGTAACTCCATGGAAAATAATCTTGTACAATTAAGTCGGGAGATCTGGCCGGCTAAGCAATATCACCGAAACGTAAAATTAATCGGCCAGGAAATATATCTCTCAGAATAATTAAACTTGCCGTGTGAGCTGTGGCTCCGTCTTGTTGAAACCATGATTTATTTATCTCAAATCCGAGGAACTGCTTCATGACACAATGGTTACATTACTGCTATGCAGAGGCTTCTTATGCAATTGCATTGGATTTTCTGCAGTTCAGTATGTATAGTTATGTTTATTAACATAGTCATCCAAATGGAAAGGAGCCTCATTGCTCATTATCGACGCATTTCAAAATAACCGAAAAGATTCATTGTTAAGTACATGTGGCGAAATGTTATAAACTGAACATAAAAATGGGATCCTACAGAAACACCTAATATGGAGCCTATGATTGAAGATTTCTTATATGGCGTTTGCTTTGAATATGTCTTTTACAATTACTAGAATTCCATCCCACTAAATTCATCTTTCAGACAAAGCACTTTATTATTACTCCATCGTGAGTAATCATAGACATCTCTTTATTATATGTCTATTTAAGTAATTCAGGAAAGCATTTAAGAAATCTGTGAGTTAATTCACAAACGGAAAAGCTCCTGGCTGGCCGCAACGTGACATTTTACAATAGGTGTACATATATCACCAACACGCTTCCACGGCCATTAAACAACTAGCATTGTGGACTCGTTCCGTATGCCCTACGATAACCCCGCTACCTGCGATAGAGAATTCAATTCCAACGTTCCAGCTTTACTAATAAAGAGTAATAATCTTTAATTTTTTTACTTACGAATTCTTTACTATTTTGACGGTAAGTTTTCGGTTAAGATATAGATTTATTAAGGTCATTAATAAGGTTGGCATTTCGTAGAATGGGAGGCTTCTCTTTTGATTTCTTATAAATATTTAAAAAATTAAACGTAACTTGATATTCTGGCAATGAATATACTTACGTTAATAAATCCCAAATTTCAATTATAAGCAAATTAACAAATAAATTTTATATTAAAATAACAGTTAGAATAAGATCTAAAACTATTTTAAAAATCATATTATGTTTCTTCTTTCTTAATAATTATAATAAATTACAAAACAAATGCTTGTTTCTCAACCTTAAACTTGATGCGCCACTGGTCGAACATCACAGACCTGAATGAAAAGTTCAATTTAATAAATTCTGCCGTAAAAAAGTGAAACAAAGTCTATCTGATTTAATTATGAGGTGTTTTAAAAAGGTTTTACCTCTTGTTTTCCTTTTTTTTTTCATAAACTCTTTTTTCATCTATAACTCACCTGTAATGCCGTGATTCTGTAATGTTCCGATGAACGGGTTAACTATAAATTAGGCATGTCCTGGCCTCTTATTACCTTATAACTCAAGACAAGGGTGTGGTGGAATCTAATTATCACTTCAATCTATAAGCTTTGGCCGGTTCCATGGTATTATAACTATTTCTCCACCAAAGTTGTTTACTAGAATATTGTATGCGCGAAAATATTACGATTTTAATTGTAACAAAAAATATTTTAAATTATTTTAACAAGAACAGTTTTGACTGTAGAATACGATTTTCGAGTGAGAATTATTATTACGACTTTAATTGACGACTAATGGATATTTGTATTCAATACAAAATCTATATTCCATTAGAATGTTAGAATTAGCACAGTCGAATAAAGGTAAAAATCGACTTATATAGGAAAAAATTAGAAACAGGTATTTTTTTGCATTAATGGGTGTATTTTTATGTGCATTTGTATTTCAATTTGTAGAGACGATATCAGAGGGAAACATAAAAAAATTGGTCTAGGTACTCCTCGACAGCACTTTCCCATCATCATTCCGTTTGACATGAAATAAATAAATATTTTTTTTAAAAACGTAGTTATCATTTATTTTGTTAATTTATATAATATAATTAAAATGAAGAAAATAAACAAAACAAATAAGATACATAAAATATATAAGATGAATAAGATAAATAAGATAAATATCATAAATATGATAAATATGATAAATAGTATGAATATGATAAATGCATTATATACACCGGATAAGAAAGACAATCGAGACAAACGAAACAGGAAATAAAACTAAATAAAATAGTACAATTTATTTTTATTTATTTTTTTTAATTTCAAAATGGATATGATGAGAAAGTACTGAAGAGATTGACATTACATTTTTTAAATGAGTGAATTTAATTTTAGATCGTTTTTCGCAGTAGCGCTTAATATGACGACACATTTTCAATGGTTATTTTCGACACATTGCTTAATTTTAAGCAATTTTTATTTGAAAAATTTTTTGTTTTGACGTAACTTTTGTAAGCCCCCTTGAGACGTGCCCTTCCTGGTGGAACAATTTGACTGATAATCATTATGGTTCTTGACAGGACTCCCCAGAGAGTGTTTGGGTAAATGAATAGCACAAAAATGACCAACAACACACAGACACACAGACACGCGAACTCACAGACACACAAGCGGCATGCCCATTCGGATAATTTTTCTATTTTCAGGTCTGAAAATTTTCATCATAATCTGAAACTCGATTTTTTTAACCAGCCGATTCTTTCTTTATATACTGATGAGAAAGTAAAAAATCGGCCTCGGCTAGGTGTACGTCGATAGTACTTTTTCATACTCATATTCAATGTGGCATGAAAGAAATAAATTATTTTAATTAAAAATATCCTTTTTATTTATTTTACTTATTTATATAAAATAAATAAAATGAACGAAATAAACCAATTAAATGAAATAAATAACACAAATAAGGTAATAAGATAAATAAGATAAATGAAATAAATGAGACAAATAATGCAAACAAGACAAACAAGACAAACTAGACAAATAAGAAAAATAAGATAAATGAAACGCAAAAGATAAACAAGATAAATAGATAAACGAGACAAATAGGAAACATGAGATAAATTGAATAAATAGGAAATATAGATAAATAAGTTAAATCAAATATGGTGTAAACGAGACAAACGATAAAAACGAGATAAGCGAGGAAATAGAGACAAACAAAGCACACGAAATAAAAATTAAATAATTTATTTCTCACTCATTTCAAAATGGATATATCATGAGAGAGTACTGTTTTTTAAATGAATGAAATAATTGATTTACGCTATTTACCATGGTAACAGTTAATGTGACGAGAAATTTTCAAAAGTTTTTTTCGGTACATTTCCTCGTTCTGAACATTTTTTATTTGAAAAATTGTTTTATTTGACAACATTTTTTTTCGTGCCTCTGCCCCAATTTCACTGATATTCAATAGGGCTTGGACCCCACAGATATTATATGTGAAGTTTCAGATTTCTACGTTGAGACGTGTTGAATAAAATGAAAATATTTTCTCTATCAATACAGATAGATGAGAAAGTGAAATAGTGAAATGGGTATATTTAAGAGTTTTGGAAAATACGCAAAAGATCTTTTTTTTTTAAAGAAATGAGACTAAGAAGAGCTGTTTACCATAAATAGGACCAGAGATTAAGCTGTTTAGAGTACTCGTAGGACCTGTTTTTTTGTTTGTCTTGCTCGTCAGATTTTTCCAAAAAACCATGATATTTAGAAAATAATTTGACAAAATATGTAAATTATGAAATTAATAAATGGTCCAAATTTATTTTTTGCAACTTAAGACGTTTCGAATTTATTAATAAATTACTATGTTGTACTTAGGAGGTTGTGACTCCCTTATGAAATGATTTAAGGCAAATATTTATATACAAAACTCAACATATTTTTTCTAGTTCTATCACACCATTGAAGGAAGGTACTTAATCATGGGACAACCTGTAGATATTAATGTTTTCACCATCACAACACTATATTTCTAATACAAAAATGCGCCAACAATAAATTTTTTATTCTCTGCAAGTTTGAACCTACATGAAGTACTTAACTTAAAAGTACTTTTTATGTACTTGAGGTAGTTATTAAGTACTTGAGATAGTTATCAAGTACTTGAAGTAGTATGTGTATATATGAAGTACTGTAATTTGTTTCGCATGTATCAAGTACTAAGTACCATTCCTAAATATCTACAAATGTCAATTATCAGGTACTCATTTCTTCAGATATTTGAAGTACAATACTTGAAGTACTCAAAAGTAATTGAAAGTACAAGTACTTTCATTTGAAGTAGTACTCAGCTCTGCCTGTTTATTCTTTCTCAACTTATTTATCTATATTCTATATATCTATATTTATCTATATCTAATCGTTCGTTACAGCATGTTATTAAATTTTTTTTTATTAATCGAGTTTATTCTAGGAAATGTATCATACAATATTGTAAAGGAAAATATTATAAAATTAAGCCCACTTTTGTACTTATTCATTTATCCAATAGCATTCAATCTCACGAAGAAATATGAAAATATTTCTGTGAATATCTTATGTTTATTGCTGTATACAATGACTATATTTGTATTTTATATTTGTGTATCCTTTGATTCAATAAATATCTTCTAATTCTTCTAATTCTAATTCTAATCATATTTAATGTAGCAAACTTCAGACACTGCAAGAAGTTAAATTGTAATTTATTAACGTAGATAGGTTGATCCCATATGAGTAATTATTCATGATAAAGGAAACAGAAAAATTCTCATAAAATTCCTTTATTAATGTGACCGGTTTCGTGAACAAATTAATTACTTCACATCATCAGACACAGGAATTTTTATAAATATAAAACCAGGGTAGTCAAATATAATTTGACATGTTGCAAAACTATTTTAATTCTAATTTGACTACCCTGGTTTTATATTTATAAAAAATTCCTGTGTCTGATGATGTGAAGTAATTAATTTGTTCACGAAACCGGTCACATTAATAAAGGAATTTTATGAGAATTTTTCTGTTTCCTTTATCGTGTAATTTATTATTATTAAAACATTACATAGTACTCTATTTACCCCGTATAAACAACAAAGTTTCTTTGGTGGAATTTCCACATTATTAAGGATCTTCTTGAGAGAGTCTGTTCTGGGGTATGGTGGTCAGGCTACCTTAAACCAACACTTCTATAGTTACAGTAGTGCAACTTCTCTTAACTACATGCAAACTTCTTTGCACCCCTCATAAACTTTCAACTGGATATTCGACCCTAATTAACAACAATAGTCAACACTTCGTCATTAAACTTACATAAATATCTACTTCAAATTGCGTATAATTTTATGTAGAATATAATTTCATAATGTGGACATTATTTTCCGAACATTCATGATTTGTGAACAATTGTAAATCATTTGAGCATCAGAAAATATTAGGCGATCCGACAAACGAGATCTTAAGGTGTATACGAAAATTTTGCAGGAGGGCAGAAACAAACGAAAATAAATGGCATTTTGAAATTTCTACCCTAATCGTTTGGTTACAAATTTATATGGCTTTTATATAGGCTTTTTATAAGTCATAAACTGGTCTTTCAATAAAAATAAAAACATACTTAATCATCTTACTACCTTTGGTAACGCTCCCATCTATTTTGATCTGTGCACTAGTCTGGAAGTAACATATGGGGAGGGGATTGTGGTACTGGTTAAAATCATAAACAATGTTTCTTAAACTAGTTTTAGGTACACTTCTAATTATCTTCATTTATAGGTAATTCATACATAAGGTTTCCAGTGGTAAAAGTGTAGTCCAACTTAAAAAAATTGTTTTCTTAATATGTTTTCTTAACCACCTCTCAAGTCATCGAAGTAACTCCGAGAAAATCCTAGGATATTTTGTTGAGTAAAGGGAGACGAGGCCCTACAGTTTATTGTGGAGTTCGAACCACATCTAGGGCATCGACAGTTATCTCACCCATCTCAGTAAATAGCTATAAGCGCTTTACCCACTCGGCTGCCATGCCCAACTATACCTTCAATTATTGCAGAACAATGTTCACTAATGACTGATTTCAAATCAATGTCAAATTTATCTTCGTTAATGTATCATTATTTTCAGCATAAAATTCTTTATCAAATGGGACCACCCAAAAGTGAGTGAGTATTGAATACTCTAAATATATATTTCACTAATTATTATGGCGTTAACAAATATTTTTTTATATACCTATAACACCATCCTTATTTTTTTTTTCATTATTGCAATTTTGACGCATGGACAAATATTTGAAATTTATAATGTCTTTATAATCACAAAAATGTGTTTGACTTGAGCATTTTGCATCCATCTAATAAAGATTAAAAGTACATCCGACATTAATCATATTTCATAGTGTTAACGTTTTCTTTTTACTTCTACTCATAAGGAGCTGATGCCTATTTGTTGAGCCGAAGTACGTCGTTTGTTAACAGTTACGATAAATAAAATAGCCCTTTTTTAATGATTAAAAATTTATCTTTGAATATATATTTGATGATTTATTATTTCTACGGGTATAATCTGGAATTTTTATTTTCAAATAATTTTTTTCACTATTATTGAAATCACAATATAGATTAGATTCTCAATTGTTCAAGTTTCAACCACGCCAGGTATAAAAGTTACCTGGTGGCTATGAACTCATACTCAGAAATACATACAAATAATCCATTTATTGGCAAACATTTTTTCGCTAATAAAGATAAGATATTTTTGATAGCTTTACAACTTTTTGGAAATTTTATGATCTGTCCTTATGCTGACTGTTATAAATGTCAGAAATAGTTCGGGTCATCGTTTTTTTAAATGTTTATTTACCTGTCTCTTTGTCATATTGCTTTTACTACCTTATGTATTTATTCTTGTGGAGTGGTTAGGGGTTAACGACAGCATAAATCAAAGAGGTAGCAAATTTTAAATAGTAATATCAGAAAACGAACTGTTACCATTGTTGCACCATTGGAGCATAGAAGGGTACGAAGTTAAAAAACAAGGTGTATTTTTGCACAGAAATGGTTCTTAGTAATCAGTCCACTGGAGACTGGTGTTCATTATTTGCTATTCTATTGGGATTTATGGATAGGTTCGGTGAAATTTACCTTCTTAAAATGTAGGATCTCGAAGGAAAGTTACTATTTTATTTGTAAATTAACCAGAATATTTGTTTATAAAAGATAATTAAATTGTTGAAGATATTAAATAATAATCGTAGATGTTAGGAGTTCTCCTTGTGTACAATAAAACAACATTTCATAAGTCATATCGATTCAAGACGGCTTTGACATTACTAATAATAATATAAATTATGGTCGGTATTATTCTTGTGACTGAATTGAATTCTTCCCAATAATTGAAATATATTGATGTGAAGCTATATCAATCTTAGGATTATTGACAACTTACGATGTTACTAGTTTAGAAAATGTATTGAATATTATATAATTAAATGTTTATTTCGTTTAATTCAATATTTAATTAATTAAAATTAACAACAAGAAAACAGTGGTTAGAATGTTCCTACTAGTTGATTTAAAAAGGAAGATGTGGTTATCATTTATTACTAACCAGTACTTATATGTTATATCATCTGAAACTATGCTTTTAGCATGCAAGAGGTATCTACATATAGTTCAAAATCACAATAAAAAAAATTATGATAAATATCCCAAATAGCTATTTAAAAAAAAACTTTCCGAAAAAAACATCTCTGTGCATATTTTGAGGTAAAATAAGAATTTCCTTTTGAAGGAAACTTTTATATATTCACAGAAATATAAAATTCAAATTTTCTGAATTACAGTTTTCATGAATTCTTCGAGAACGATTTCAGACAGGCTTTTATGAATTTTACAGAAAAGTGCTAAATTTAGTCATGCCGTCTATCTTTGCGTATAATTTAGATCGACTTACATTCAATAATGACACTAGGATATATTGTGACTTCGTTGTCTGAGGATTATTCCAAAATTGTATCATTCGTTTCTAGTGTAAATCTATGAATTAATGATTAGAGCTGTCCGATGTGCCTGGAGTACAGCCACGGTCTTGCGCTGTCGTCACACGTGCCGATTTAGAAGTGATTTACGCTGCAGTTTTATTTGAAAGGTTAATGCGTGAGGTTGTACCTATAAATTATACATAATGTCAAACGCGCCAAAGGGTAAAAAACGACCGTACGCGGACACAGTGAATAAATTTATGCAAAATAATTTGTAAAGTTTGCAATCAAGACTTAATGTGCTGGCACAAAACAGATTGTCGTCGTCATATCAATACCGTGCAACATCAAAATAAAAAAATGGCATGCCTTTGACAACTCAGTTTATGTTTGATTTATTGTTAATGTTAATAGCCTGTAATATTCCGCTACACATACTGGATAAACAACCATTTCGGGAGTTTTGGAATAAATACAATCCCCAGGTGAACTTACCAAGTCGTACATCGTTATGTAGATATATTCCAGCTGTTCGTGAAGACATTGTAAATAGGATTAAATGTGGATTAAAAAAAATACACGGCTCTGGTTATGTATTGACGAGACGACAGATTGTAAAAAAAATTCTATTTTAAATATTATAGTACGTGTACTGGACCCTCTTAAACCAACATTTCCACGGCTTTTTATTATGCTGAATATTTTCAACAAATAAAAGCTGTGATACTACAGTTCAACCCTAACGAGGCTGCAGCTATTAGGGAAAGCCAGACAAGCTTTCAAGGCATTTCCCTTGAAACAGATTTAAAAAGTATTAATAGCAATTATAGGGAACTACACGACGCAATAGAAAAATTGCAAAATAGTTCGTTGTCGTTAGTGGAATCGCTGCAAATAGTGGACGACGTAAAAACACAGCTACAGGCTATAAATGACGCAAAAAATAATCGCGTTAGTGAAAAATTCGAGAGTGTATTACAGAAAGATCCTGATTTTAGCAAATTAAGACAAATTTGTGATGGTGCATCTACAACTTCGTTAAGTGAGTTCACAGATTGTTTTACTTATGCCTGTATTACATCCGTAGATGTCGAACGGTCATTTTCAAAATACAAACATATTTTTTCACCAAAGCGAACATCGCTGACAGAGACAGCTGTAGAAACATACCTGATGCTATTATACTATAGATCTTCCCCACTTTGTGATGACGACAACCAAACTACTTCATAAATCTGTTTAAAAGGGTGAGTTTTATACAAATTTTTATAAAATGTAACATTATTGTTAAAATTTATTTCCATATAATATACTTATTCAAGTATTATGATATGATGTAAACATATGAGTCATATGACGGCTCTGGCGGCCAGGTGACCTCGGACAGCTCTATTAATGATTCATTCTTCCTATTGTTTAACCCACAGGTTACCTATAATGACTGACAAATGCGATGCCAGTGTCTAAAAAAACTTTGACCAATGTTGTAAAACGTGTTTTTCATTACAAAATTAAATGAAATATTTTATTACTTTGTATTCTGCTTTAAATGTATAAATTATGTTTAAATAAATATTTCCAACAACAAATGTGACTTTTAATGACGTCTGTTGTGATGATCCTGTTAGTGGGACAAGTTGCCGAACTTTATTAATAAGATACAAGAAATTTAAAAATCATTACTAGCCAAAATCCTATTTCGCCATTGAATTTGTATCGAAAAAGTAGGCACTGATGTGATGCTATCATTAAACACGAAAACTTCAAATTTCATCGAATCCACCATGTACAATATTTTATGGAATTATGCACCATTGTATGCAAAATTAAGGTCGATTCTCCTATGGAATTAGGAAGGAGAAACCCCCACTTTTTTTTGAAATTGGAAATTAGTTTATCCATTTATGCTATTAATCCAGAAGTAGTTTTTTTATTTCGTACTAGGTTAACAATTATTTTGACATTGTGACACATTTTACATGCGATGTTGTAAATAGATTCCGGACCCGAATATTAGATTCCAGGAACGGATGTATTCGAAACAGGAATTATCACGCATTTTAATCCAAAATAAAGCGATATAAATTTTGGTCAATTAATTTAACTTTTGATGTTCCATAAAACGAATCAAATCTTTTACACGTTAAAAACTAAATAACACACTCCTTACAACAACAAAGTAAGCAAAAAGCAGATGAAAAGAAATAATTTCAGGTATTTAGCACATGTAGAATTCATTAGGTGTTTACAATATAATCTCTACATTAAAGCACAAAATAATATCAATTTAAAAAATAAGCAATGTAGAAAATAAAATAACAGCAAAACAAATGTTCATCCTAAATACCACATAGATCTAATATAAAATTACAGACGATACTGATCCGTATTTTTTTTATTAATAAGAAATACATTTATTTAGTTTCATAAAATAACACCAAATGAAATATAGGTATTTCATATCAACAAAAAAAAACTTCGCATCAGTACTGCCTGTAATTTTATTTACTAACTCCATATGTTATCTAAGATAAACACCTGTTTCCATTTTTTGTTCTCAGTAATAAAAAATTTTTAACAGCGATTTAAAGCTTTATACTGGTAATCCTGGCGACGAGGGCATGCTAACGCAGCCTTTAATGCTATTCCATCCCTACCTAGTTTAACGTCCAGTCCAAAGTACCATACAGGTCTAATCTAATATTCCAGTAGTCAATCTATGAACGCAATGGGTATGTATAATTTTTAAATCGGAGAATATTGACTTGGAACATTTTGAAAATGTCGCGTTCACTTCAGTTGCTGTAGATCGACGGATAAAGGAAGTGTTAGAGTTTGATGGCATATTTGTGAGAAAATACTGTCATGGATAGTGAAAACAGGTTTCACAGCATGTTGCAACTGAAAATCATAAAACACGTGTGACAGTATGAGTGCCACTGAAAGACAGAAACAATTTAATTTATATTTAGTTAAAATATTGGCGGCGTGTAACATTTCGTGGACCAAACTAGATAACCCCTAATTTGAAACAGTTTCTGCAAAATTGTGTTAGTGGAAAGTACAATAACGTTACTATCCTATCTGTGGAAACCAAATTAAGGAAAAATTATATATCGCCGGTGTGCAACGAAATTAAAGAAGACATTGTATCCGAGTTGCAAGACAAATACGTATGGATAGTGTAGATGAAACTGCCAACGCTAGTCAAAACATTGAAAATTTAATGTATTGGTTGTGGGGATGAATGAGACAGTGGCAATGCCAGCCCACTTTATATCAACAAAGGTGTTAGAACGCACAAATGCAGAAGCGATGTGTGAATGTGTGGAGAGCACTAATAACAGTTTTAAAATGCTATGGGACTAGAACTATGACAATAATAAAGGACGTGTTTTGCTGTTCGTAATGGATACAGCTTCGCATATGAAGGTGGCTGGACAGCGCTTAAAATACGTTTATTTTAATCTGGTTTATGTGACATATTTATCACTTCTGTGCATGTGTTTACACCGGTATCCTGGATCTGCCCCTGATATCTAATATTCGGATCCGGTCTCTAGTTATAAGCTGAACGCATGCGGTGGTACAAACTCAAGGTACAATGCAGTGTATTATGAACATCCCAGTTTACCAGCCTTAGATGCTTTACTTCTGTTGAAAATTGTCAAAATAAAAACTGTTAAGATGAGAGAAATAACAGCAAAATCATATCGAACACACTTGTCTATCCAAAAGGAGAACAATTTTAAGTAAAATTTCAAATGATGAAGGAATATTTCAACTATAATTCATGGAAATATCTTTTATAGAGCACTAGCCGAGTTATTGCGAAAAATACAATTTTTAGCACTTGTAATAAATTTGTTGAGTTATAATGGCCTCTTTAAGCGCAATAAATCATGGGAGGGTGGCCTCGTCGGTAGTCGGGGGGAGGTCCCGCTTATTTACTGATAACTTCATGTCACGCTGATGAATGGAAATTTAATGCTAATTCCGGAGCTTAGTTAGCTCCTTTAATAAATAAGGTTACGTTTAATACGGAAGGGAACAAAGCGACTGCTTTAGATATTCTAATTTTCCACTTATATTCTCTCATAACTTTAGGGAAACACTCGCAGGGAACACAGTGTTATTGCTTTATCATGGATTAAATAAATAAATGGCTTTCCTCTGTTTGTTTCTCTCCATTTTATTGGTTGATATGAAACATTAAGAAAAGCGGGTGGTTACCTTACATAAATTAAGCAACGTTTCAGCTATTAAACTATCGCTATCACTGATTTGTTTTGTTGTTGGATTTGTAAATGAAGATATATTCTATGGTAAATTAATACCTAATTAACACAAATCTGCGAGTTTTAAAAATAGTTAATACTCATACGGTACACAGAAAATTAAAATGACTGATTTATTACAATTTCCATTTTAGTGATAGAATTTAATAATAAGAATAAATGAG
Source organism: Rhamnusium bicolor (assembly GCA_029963845.1). NCBI lineage: Eukaryota > Metazoa > Arthropoda > Insecta > Coleoptera > Cerambycidae > Rhamnusium > Rhamnusium bicolor. The sequence goes on along the minus strand of JANEYF010002602.1, from coordinate 71,420 downwards.
TTCAATCACCTAGGGTTCGTGAAGCAAAAGTATTTAAAATTTTAATGAAAATAAATAACTCACGAGGTACTGTAAAATGTAGTTACTTGGGACACTTTTTGAAGATTTTCCGGAATAATATTGACTTATTTTTAAGGGAGTGGAAATTATGCCAATGAGGAGTGTAAATTTGGAAAACTCAAAAAAATATCAACGTGAAAGAAACATATCTTCTGAGTTTTCTTGGTTTCTTGGGTGTCCCATTTTACCTAATATTTGCAGTAATTTTCGACATTATGATTATTTTTTTATGAAATTGAGGTTATACTTTGCTTGGGTAATTTAAAACACTATGAATAAAAAATATATAACATAACAATCATATCACGGGGAAAAACAGTAACTTTTATTAAAGATCAAATAGTAACAAAACAATCCTACTCTAAAATGTAACAACGATCCAAAATTAAAACTATAATTTAAAATAAATTGGAAACTTCACTAAACACCTTCAAATGACAAATCAAATAATATTATTGATTTGCATTACCATGAAAAATATGACGTCCTTTTATGATTTTTAGAGGATACAATTTGGCAAATTTAGTGGTGTTAATCTACATCTACATTAGGATAAACTTATACAGATCGAGCCAGATAACTAAATACACGGCTAGCGGTTTGCGCAATTTACAGTTGTCGTCTGATTCCGATGTCCGAATGAAAGTTAACGATTGCATCAGGGTGCCTGCTGGGAGGAACATACGCGAGACAGAGTTCATCAACGCTAAAGCTGCGGTGGAGAGTGTTGCTCATTCATTATAAGAAATATTTGCGTATTAACGTATTTACTAAAATTATCTGAAAGTTTCACAATGTCAGTGTTTCTTCCAAGATGCTACAGATAGTAAAACTCTAAAATTATGAAAATTTTCACAATAGCACATAAATAAATATTGATTTTTTTCGAAAAAAAAAAAGTAATTCTACAAACATAAATTAATATTCTCATAAATAATAAAGAAAAATTATACCAACTGGAAAAATAAAATAGTACGTAAATAAATAAACAAATAATTCAAATTAGATGCTCAAAAAGACCTCACTCTTGAGCAGAGCAATATCCTAACCTTCTAACATTCGCATAGCGATCATGCCATCGTGGTGGCAATGACTGCTGACGTTTTGGGACTATCTATTATGGAGAAACATTTTCAGGACCTTCCTCCATCCACTCTGAGTATAAATTTTTAGCTTTGTATACTACATAGAGTTGCGATATGTTCGCAGAATCACTCACAAAAAACGTAAACGAAGTTGAACTTTCGAATGACACATTACCCTATAAACTCTTTAAGGATCTCAATGAACAACCACATTAACTTGATTTGATAAGATTTATTTCACTGTAATTTAAGAAGGTTGCCTAAGTCTGTGTCAGAAATGCATTTGTCCAGATTATCGAAATATTCGATAATTTCAACATGTGAAGTTTAACCCAAGTAACCCCATTTTACGACAATTTTTGAAGCATACACTTACTTTTTTTTAAAGGCGAACGCATCAGAGATCTCAGCGGTTTTTTTTATGACTATTATTCTAAACTTTAGCTCAATTATCTTTTATACGTTTAAAATCTTGGAATCAAGGATTCGCATCTATATTATTAAATATGAGCTTTAGTGTGTTTGGTAGTTCTTAGAAATTATATTTTTTTATAGTTTGTTGGTAAATAAATTGAGTTGATTGTAATTATTAAAGAATCCTATGAACTGATTTTTACTCATTAACATGAAATAAAATTGTTACCAAACGCTAAATTGCAAACAATGCATTGTATTAATATTAGATCTAACGGGTTATCGTGAATAGAGTTTCGATAAAAGAAATAATTGTGGCAGTTGTAAATCTTCATTACTTTCCGATACCTGTACCTGTCAAAGAGGCATTCATATATTATCGTCTGAGTTGTCTTTGACGTTAACGCATGTCAATGGAATCAGCCACGACGTTCCTTGACGCTTATATACTTGCTCCAATAACTTTAATTAAATCAAACAGTGTTTTGTTTATACTTAAATATAAAGATGTACAAACTATTTAAAAATTTTAAGAGTGAGGTAAATTTGGGAAGTAGTTTGGTTTTTAGAACGATACAAATCTAGTTAGTATTATTATCTGATCAAAAGTCTATTAGATAAAAAATTTGTATAATTCATAAATAATGTAAAATCGTTCTGTATAAAAACATAAAAATTAATAAATTGTTTTAAGAGTGGTTTGTATTTGGAAGAAAAATCTGAGCTGTACTTTTCGAGTTGTTGCAACATATTTTATTTATCCCCACAAGCACAGTAATTGTTAGAAAGATATTCAAATGCAAATACCACTTCAACCTGATTCACTCAACCATCGAACAAGATTTTTCAGTCCTCAGACAAATTTGAAACTCGAGAAACTATTAGTAATAAAGTAGCGATTCCATAATAACATGATATTTTATAATTTCCGGAAGTTTTGGTGAATATTCTTTTTTAATGTTGTTGAATCAAAGTGAAAGCATTTGCAAATCCATACCTTTCATTCAATTTGTCGCATTTCTCGAAGATGCGTGATACAATTTTAAGACCTTTTTTTAGTTAGAATAGAGTTATTTTTATAAAGCTCCCATCATGAAAATTTCGTTTTCGTTGCCCACTGGTAACGCAATTCCAAATTCTGAACGATAAAAATAAAAAATAATTTTAATACAAGATTCAATGAGTCTACTGAATTTCATCATAGTATAGCAAATATTGGGAGGAATCCATTTTCCAAAAAATATTATTTTATGGAGATACATATATTCAACATTTTGTATTTCGGCAATGGTGTATTTTTAGACATACACGTTAACATAAACTTTTCCTCAAGAAATAACTTGAGGAAGCACCTCCTGGGTTACCAATGCGAAAGATCCTGTTTATTTTTGCACATATCTATGATTCTAAAAATTAATAACATTCATTAATGACCACTATCTCATGACACTGATACGGGGGAAGAACATCTGGAGGTAGGTCAGAATTTGTATATAATTTTTATTCGATATCAGTATCATTGGGAAGAGGTGGAAGTAACAGAAAATGAGAAAATCATCTGAAATCGACAGAACTCAGTATATGGGAATGTGACGTATTTAGAACTAGATCTTCCAAATTACATGTGCTGACATTGAAGACTGTATATGCAAATAGATGAAAATTCTGGACTCTTGGTAAATTGTTAGAATGCCCATTCAAACTGAAAGGAAAAATCTGAAAACTCGAAGTCTGTATGTGATGGTTTTAGAGGTCGCTAATTTATTTATTTAGTTATTTATGTATTTAGATACATCATCCAAGAGTCATAATAACCTGGATGAGAATATCAACTATTATAAAATATTTACATTATAGTAAAAATTACAATGTAAATAGGCAACATATGATAACTAAATCAGTAAAAAAAAATTATATATATTCAAGTAAGAAATATAGTACACAAAGAACATAAAAACTGTAGAAAATAATTACAATTTTTATAGAGGTTTACAGAACAATCAAAATTATCTAGCTTTTCTTACAGACAGTTTAAGAATTGCACATAAAATATATAGAGGAGAATCTTACAATATCTATCCGGGGTGTAGTAAGAAATTTGTGTGATCTCGAGCACCGGGATGTGATACATAGAGTAATAGTTTTTCGGTTATTTTGGGAAAATTTATTTTATTATTAATTAACCTAATAATAGTTATAATAATTTATTTATTTGTGATTTCCAAATTATATACAATGAATCAGATTATATGTATATACAAATACACACATCACAAAATAGGCTAAAATCAACATGGCTATGGGTATAAGCCTGCTGAACTACTAGCCTGCATAACTAATTAATTTTACTCATAGTTCATTGAATAAATATTACACAATAATAGAAAAATAAAAAAATAACAAACAAAAAAACAACCAGCGTCTATGTATACACATATTACAAGCAAATTAATAGGTAAGACAACTTAAGAATCAAGAGATATTGTTTTAGTTTCAGTTTAAATGTATCATGTGAACGTATTTTAAAAGAAGTGGGAACATTATTATATACCTGAAATTTATTATATGTAAAGGATCTACAATATAAAGCACTTTTATGAGGTGGTGGAAATATTTGTCCTTTAAATCTCAAATTCAAACTATGTATGTCAGTCCTAAATTTTATTTTATTATAGAGATACGGAAGACATTTATTTGCTATAATACGGTGGTACAATAAAAGTGAATGAAATTTTCGCCTGGTTGCCATGTTAAGCCGATTTGCATCTTTTAACTTGTGCGATACTTGCTCATATTTTTTTATACCTTAAATAAACATGACTTTTGCATTTTTTCGATTCGATTTTTATCAATACTATCTATACAAGGACCATAAAGTCTATCACAGTAGCTAAAATGGCTTAACACAACTGCATCGGTTAGCTTAATTTTAAGAGTACTCAAAAGGTGCCGATGAGGATATAATAATTTTTTAAGTTCATATAAGCTTTCTGAAGACACTTTGAGACATGCTTTTTAAAAGGAAAATCTGTGTCTAAATTAACCCCTAAATTTTTTGTTATATTTGCATATGGCTAATTTACACCATTTATTTTAATATTAATATTTTGTTCCACTAGAAGACGATTTTTGCCAAATACTAGTGCTGATGATTTATTAGAGTTTACTTTTAAATTGTGTTTTTTAGATTCAATAATAAGTTTGCCGAGTTCTTTGTTTATTATATCATTAGCATTACGTTAATCGGAATGTAAAAAGGAGAAGTATACTTGTGTCATCTGCATAATAATGAATTTTTACATGTTCCAAAGTAGCAAACATGTTACAAATAAAAATACGAAATAACAGTGGGACCAATATTGAGTCTTGTGGGACACCATATGATATATTGCATAAATCGGAACCCCCGTTTGAAGTTTTAACAAACTGAGATCTATTTGTTAGGTAACTATTTGTTAATTCAACCCCGTTATCTGAAAAACCAATGTAACGTAACACTACCAATAATATTTGATGATTGATAGTGTCGAAGGCTTTGGAATAATCTAAAAGTATAAGAACAGTTGATTTACCTTGATCAGTTTCTCGTAAAATGTTGTCTGTAATATTTAGTAACGTTATTGCATAACTATGACCGCTACGGAAACCTGATTGGTAAAGGAATAGAAATTGTCATTATTTAAATGTATACGTATCTGAACATTCACTATTTTTTCCAAAACCTTCGACAACACTGGTAAATACTTATTGGGCGTATATCATTAAGACTGATTGCATCACGTTTTCTAGGTAGCAGTACTACTCGTGAAATTTTCCACAAATCTGAAACAATGTTATGCGATAGGCAGAAGTTAATTATATCTGTTAAAAAAAGGTAGTATAAATAAACAACGCATCCCCGAGGGGGATACCTGTAACCCCTACCGGGCGCCTCCCCAGGTTGCGGATAGGGGAATGCCCTCAGCGGCACCTCGGTGTCGACGAGTAGGTGTGAAATAAAACAACACCCATAGACCAACAGGCTTGCACAGAGGGAAATAACCTCTTCAACAAAAAAAGTTACCTGGTGCCCAGTGGCGCGGGCACAGGACAGTAGCCAGGAATTTGCAATGCAGAAAAGTAAGGCAAAGTTTACAGAGCAGGGGAGGGATACCCCAATTTTGGTCGGGGAAGGGAGTGTGAGAGCGGGCTCTATCCGACCGGTAGCCAGTGACTGCTCAATACACACAGTGGGAGATCAGGCTGTGGAAGGTACTACTGCCACTGACAACCAGGAAACTGGAAAACTGATGGAGATTGGGATCAATCCTACTCCACCAGATGACCCAATATCATCAAACCAGGAGCGGGAGCTGCTAAAGTCCCCATCTCTAAGGGCTGGAGAATTGGGAACATCTTACATCAGATGTTTACAGGCAAATCTACAAAAAGCCAGGGCTGCCACATACGTCCTCGGCAGAAGATTTAAGGAAGAGCAAATTGACATTGCTCTCCTCCAGGAACCCTAGACAAGTAACACAGGTCGGATAAGTGGCCTGGAGAATACTGTTGGCAAGGTAATAAAAGTGAGCTCTGATAAAAGACCCAGATCCTGTATCTTGATCAGAAACAACATTAACTACTTTATAATTACATGTTATTGCACCCAGAACGTTGTAGCCGTCCAGGTATCGACCTCGGTAGGAGGAAGCAAGAGGGAGATAATCGTCTGCTCGGTCTACTTCCCAGATGATAGGGCTGCAACTTCCTCCAACTGTAGTGCGGAATTTAATCGCCTGCAGCAAAAGGAAAAATATTCACCTGGTAATTGGATGTGATGCAAATGCCCACCATACAGCGTGGGGTAGCACGGACATTAATTAAAAAGGTACGTCACTTTTTTAATACATATTAGGTAAAGGACTAACTGTGAATAACATTGGTTCCGAACCAACCTCTGTTACTAGAAACAGGAATGAGGTATTAGATATCACAATCAGCTCAAACTACCTAAACAACAAGATAACTGATTGGAAGGTATCTTCTGAACCCTCGTGTTCAGGTCACAAACATATTCTATTCAATATAGATGCTGGTCTGAGACCTATGATAACATATCGAGATCCGAAGTGCATAGACTGGGAAGGGTACAAACACCTTCAATCCACTCTCACCATAATCACGAATCGTGATGAAACTAAAATTGTGGCGGAACAGATCCGATACGCAATTCTTTCAGCTTATCACGAAAACTGTTCACTGAAGACAAAAAGGACAATAGAGGCGCGTCTTGGTCGAACAAGAATTTGGGTCAAATGAGAAAAGAATCGAGCTAAAGCTTCGGGTGACTGGAACTAATATAGATCCGCTCTAACAAAGAAATAAGAAAAGCAAAAAGTGGATCTTGGAGTCAATTCTGTGAGAGTATAACTGACCTACCACACAGTACTAGGATCCACAAGTCCACAAGATTCCTTCCAGAAAGCCGACGTGGGAATTCGGCTCATTAAGGCGACGGGATGGCTCATATATGGACTATGGGAAGGAAACCCTATAGCTCTTAGCACAGAACCACTTCCCAAGGTGCCTGAATCTGGATGTCCAACAACTGTCACCGTCAGGACTATTAAAACGACCTGATAAAAATGACTGGCTGACAGCTAAAAAGGTTATCACTCTACCGACAATTGAGTGGGCCATCAAATCCTTCCAACCATTCAAATGGCCAGGAGAAGACAGAGGTTTTCAACTCTACTACAAAACGGGCTGGAAATATTGCTCCCATTCCTCATTAAATTATTCAGAGCTAGTCTGGTATGGAACTATATCCCATCCAGTTAGTCGGCGGTTAAGGTAGTATATATACCAAAAATGGGTAGGAAAGAACCAAGCCCTAAATCGCTTAGACCAATTAGCCTGACATCTTTTCCGTTGAAAGTCCTGGAGAAGGTGCTGGACGAATATATCAGGGGGGAACAACCTAAACCATCATCCCCTCAATACCCATCAGTATACCTATCGGACAGGAAAATCAACAGAACTAGCACTCAACAACCTAGTCGAGAAGATCACCCAATTCCTTCAAACGAAGGAATTTGCGGTGGGAGCTTTTCTCGACATTGAAGGAGCATTTAACAATGCACTGCCTGACTCCTTACATGCAGCAGTAGCCGCCAGAGGAATTGAGCCGACTATAGGAGACTGAATTCATGCTATGCTATCAAACAGAACTATAACAACGTCTCTACAGGGAGAAACAGTCAGTTTTAGAGCCAAAAGAGGGTGGCCGCAGGGTGGGGTTCTTTCCACCCTTTTGTATCCACTTCTTGTGAATGACTTACTGACTATTCTCACACTGTGGGAAGTTGAGGTTCTAGCATATGCAGATGATCTAGACATACTAGTCAGAGGAAACACTGAAGGGTTAATATCTAATACTCTTTAAGAGACACTGGATGCAGTGGGTAACTGGTGTGACAGGGAACAGATGTCTGTGAACCTTCAAAAAACAGTAATAGCACCATTCACCCTGAAAAGGAAGTTAGAGGACTTAAGGCTGCCATCCTTAATGAGTGAAACTATTCCATTTGCGGAGGAGATGAGATAACTAGATAAATCACTTAATTGGAACTCCCATCTGGAAAAGGTAATCCACAAAGCAGAACTGTCCTTATGGACGTGTTGTCGTATTTGCGATAAATCCTGGGGCCTGGGTCCCCAACAAATTTACTGGATCTATGTCATGGTGATCAGACCAATGATAACATACGAATCCATCGTTTGGTGGCCAAAAGGATCACAACGGACGGCTAAAGCCAGAACTGTCTAGATTACAGATATTAGCATGCTTGATCATAATGGGGGCAATTAGCACCATGCTGACAGCTGCAATGGAATTCCTCCTGGACTTACCCCCTCTACATATATATTTAGAGAGAGAGGCCAGGTGGGCAACATATAGACTGAAACAAGCGGCCATTAATATGCCGCAGACTAGTATCATGGAGCGGAATAGGTTGCTGGATGACATAGAGTCACAGCATCCTGTGAATACCCTCGAATACTATGCCTATCATGACCAAATACGAGCTGACCTTCAACATCCTTTTTCCGCAAAGAGATGACTGGGATCAGAATAAAACCAACCTACTGAGGGCAGACAGTTGCTGGTTTATAGAGGACTCCAAAACTCCTGAGGGAAGAGGAGCCGGAGTACATAGCTACAGACCAAGGGTGAGGATATCCTCAAGCCTACGCACTAATGCAACTAATTTTCAGAGGTTCATGTCATTGAACTGTGTACGAAGGCTGGAATATATGCATCTTGCATGCAGATTAATTAAAGTTTGTTCAGATAGCCAGGTAGATATAAAAGCTCTTGGCTCCTACCGCTGTAACTCCAAAACGGTATGGAACTGTCAGAAGGCTCTAAATCATTTGAGCAAAAACAACAAAGTGACTCTGGTAACGAAATAGCCGACTCCTTGGCCAGAGAAGGAGCAGGATCACGAATCATCGGACCAGAACCGATACTTGGCATATCTTCAAGTACTGCTAAGATGGCTATCACAACCTGGGCTGATAGGAAAACTCTCCAGTATTGGCAAGAGTTACCAGGATTAGTTCATTCGAAGGCGTTTATAAAGTACCTGTTGAAATCAAGAACTAAGAAACTTTTAGAGTTATACACGGTAGAGTTGAAAACTCTAACAGGCCTATATACTGCCGACTAAACTATCATATGTATAAACTCGGCCTAGCGAATAACGCCGAGTGTCGTCTATGCTTGGAGGATGATGTGAAGGCAGACCACGTCTTATGTACCTGTCCCGCTGTGGAGAGGATCCGATTCTCAATATTTGGCAAGGGGCAACTGCTGCCAGAGGATCTGGACACATTCTCACCCAATGAAGTTATCAGTTTCATTAAGAGACTGAACTAATTGGGTGAAATATAATTAGGAGTAAGCCACAATAGGCCTGCTAATGGCCGCAATGGAGGGTCCACAAGGACCCACTCACAATAACCTAACCTAACCTAACCTAAATGGACAACACAGCAACAGCATATCAATATTTATTTGATCTGCTCCAGTAGCCTGCGTCTTTATTTCAAACGAATATTCATATAGGAATAATAATGCGTAATTTTTCCTACGAGTATTTGGATTATCCACTATATCTACTTAAAAAAATCCAGTAGAAGAATATTACTCATCAAAGCTAAAACTTTAAGAAGCGTGAATATTCTCAAGGAATTTGGTATATGTGACATACCTTGGATGCCATATTAAGAACCCATATTCAAATTTAGATTCAACAATGGTATTAAATAATACAGTGAGTAGATGGATGTGAGTAAAACCTGCCGAATTTCTAATAACAACTCCCATGTTCCTACTTAAATACGCTCAATAGTTCAGCATGTTTATTAAAAGTAAGTTTTACGTCAAATGCAACAAGATCTTTAAAAAATTCAACCCGTCTTAGCGTTGTAATGTCTAGTTTAGAGTCATAAAGAAGAGTTTCTTTCTCCGCAGAAAAATACACAAATTTGAGAACATACTCAAACTTCTAAGCAGGTCTATATAGATTGTTTATTAGAGCCATGTAAAGAAAAGTCTACACATTGTATTTATATTTAGCGAAATCAGATATCTCAGAATAGCTAATTTTTTTCGATTAAAAATTCTCACCATGCTTCATTTAATTCATCAGCATGCCCAGTTAGATTTGTTAATGAGTGATAGTTGAAGCTGATGAATAGCAAATTAGTATGTGTTAGTTGGCATTCATTTATTTTCAATCTATTTAATTTATTTATAAATAACTTTGTTGACAAAAGAATCCACAAGCCAAATGAGAGAACAAAAAAATATATTTCTAAAGCACAAATACGAACCGCAAAGTAATGTTATAATTGTTAATTAATAGTTTTATTGATTACGAGTTACACGATTTTTATTTAATATGAAAAAATTTCAGTGAAATATATATTAATAACATATTCTATTCAACTAATAACCAAAATCAAGCACAGATAGTGCGGTTATACTTTTGGGTGATCTATTTCTCAAGTTAAATTCGCTCATTGCCTAAATGTTTTGCCAGTATGTAGCAAACGGTTAAATAATAAATCAGAACTTCAAATTAAATTTAAAGCTAAGCACATTTTTTCCTTTATCCAACAAATTTACTAAAAATAAAATACCTACTTTGTATCCCACTTAGGGCCGGTATATCCACCTCCTGATAAAGTTAACAGACACATAAATTTAATTTAATTTAAACCGTTTTTTTTTTTTTGTAGAAGTAGAGAAATAATAATTAATACAAATCTCTTTGGTAACTAACAGTCACTTTACCAGAAGATGGATATACTGGACCTTACTCCTTCATTTTTAATATGAAAACACACTCAGCGACTATAAATAAACGTATGGATAGGGCCGGTGCAATTAAGGATACAGTTATAGGTCCCTTATTTTTCGAAGAAAATGTTACTGGAGAAAATTATCTATAGTTTGTTTTTTTATACGACAATTTTTGGTTCCTGCTTTAATAAAACTGTATCATCATAATGAATAACAGGATTTATTTATAACCGGACATTTATTTTCACCAAAACGATTCACCACTAAATTATGCCGTTCCTGTATGTTTATGCATAAATGAAATATTTACAAACAGCTGGATTGGCAAACGAGGAACTATTGAATGGCCAGCAAGACCCTCAGACCTTATGTCGTGTTTATATAAATCATCCTCATAATGAACTAAGGCAAAAAATTCGACAGAAGATGCGATCAGTTACACCAAGTAAGATACATAAAATACAAAGGTGAACATTTAAGAATATTAATTCGTGGGATAGGAATATAAAACGTTTGAAGGTGCTGTGTTTCAAATGCAAGCGTATGAAAATTTAACATATTTAAAATGTGAGGACAGTCGACCAAATAATTAATTATTTTATGTAAAAACTGTAGAGAATAAAGTTTCCTGCTGTTTTGCAAACTGAAAAAAAGAAAATCCATTTACCAACGTGGAAAGCCAATTTTCGGGTAAAAATTATCAGTTTTATATTATGCCAATTTCAAATAACGGCGCTGAATATTCTCAATGCTATTACCATATATTCAGGATTCCAAATAAGTGAGCCGTATTCTAGCCCGGATTTAACGAATGCATTATAAAACATGTTCAACGATTGAATATCATCAAAACCAGTCGAATTTCTGATTACAAAGACCACATTTCTATATGCTGATTAGACAATACTCTCAATGTGTTTGTTTAAACTCAATTTTGAATAAATTAATATTATTTAAATTTCTTAGAAGTAATTCACAGTCATAATTGTTATCAACAGTACAAAATAATTTCATATCGTCAGCAAACAGTTAATGTCCACAAAAGTAACTATATTATTAATAAATAAAACAAGTAATAAGGGCGCCAATATTGATCCCTGAGGCACTCCAGATGTAACCAAAAATTGATAGGACTTGAAGCCATTCTACAAATTTATTTTTACAAAGAAATTAACAAATTTTAGCAACCAAATGATTTTAACTTATTGAGAAGAATACCGTGGTCAAAGAATTTAGAAAAAATCTGTATAATGTCTACCTGATTGCCTGCATCAGCCTCAGAGATAAACTAGGTGACAAAAAATAACTTTATATGTTGGTCAATACTGAGTTGCCCTTGCATATTATTATAGATACTGTCATATAAGAAAATTTCAAAAACATTGTCAAAATTCCAAATTATTGTAATAGTACAATAATTTTCAACATTAGACTTATCTTCTTTTTTAAAAATCGGACACATTCTCGATAATTCCCATCGATTTGGAAATATTCCAGATTTTAAATATAAACTAAAAATAATTGTCAAACAAGTGCGCAGACACAATCTCTAATAACGAAGGCAGGTATATCATTAGGGCCCTTCATGAACTTAGACTTCAGATTTAGTAAGTCTCCAAACACATTTTATTTATTTATTTATTTAACAATCTGATATACATAGAGTACATGAAACGTATGTAATAATAATAATAATTATAAAGACACTAAATATTATAAAATAATAGATACACAAGATACGACTAAAATGGTCAATCCTAAAATACATAAAATGTACGTATGCTTATGCTTATTTTCCTCACTGAACATATTTATATGCAAGAAATTTGTCGTGCAATCTAGACTATTAAATTTCAACATTAAAGTCATGTAGGGAATATCAGATCTTAAATAAAGAAGCAAAGATATTGACAATGTTCAACGGCTTACTGAATTCAGTATCATTACATTTTTATGTATCTAGGTATTGTTAGAATTTATATAGGACCAGAACTGTTTTGCATTTAATTTAATATTATTTTGTAGTCCTTGTAAGAGGTACTAATATGATTTTATATTTTTTCTTTTAACTGTTTAAAATCATTACAAAAAATGACGTTTATTTATAATCTCTCCAAAGTATGGATTTTTCCTTTATATCCAGAATTATATTACCTACTTGTATAATAGACTGTATATTTTCTAAGGAGAGGCACTATTTTGATACATACAATTCGAAAACAATAATCAGATGTGTATAAAATTCTTTGCATGCCACATTTGGAAATCATCTTTATGAAAATTAAACGTTTTATTGTTGCTTACTGGGAAAAAAATTACTTTTCTCACTCTTTCAAAAATGTACCTACGGTAAGAGTAGGGTGGTGAACGTTCTCAAAGAGTAAAATATCTCCCGATTTATTAACTTCACAGTGTTTATCAAATAATACTAATTACGCTCCACATTTTAATTTTTTTCTGTATGACTTTCTTAATATTTTATTGGCATACGGCACATAGATGAGTAGAGAATTGTAGACTCTCTGAAAAGTCAGTGACGTCATCACACAAAATGCAATGACATAATTTTTTAGTTTTCTGTGCCAAAAGAAGCGCAATTGAAATTAAGAAACGTCTTATCTGAGGTTTTTTCCGATAATCTTGTATTAACAGAGGAACTGAATTTATTCTATACTTTTATTACGTACTCAAAAATTAATCATGTTTGTAATATTTAAATACATTTTTGTTCAAAAATTTGTCTTTCACTGAAAAAGTGTCGTACAATATCTCGGATTCCTCAAAAAAAGCTTGTAAACCGGGTAATTCTTAGTTAATTTATAGTAAGATAACGACCAAGTAGTGTAATAAGAAAAGTATAATAATACCTTTTATAGTTAAAATATAAAAAATGACCACACAGGACGCAGCTCATCAGTTGAGTTTGTAATTGATATAAACATTTGAAAAATTGGCACGTAAAGCCGGTACTTGTTTCCGATTTAAATTGGTTGATAAATAATCAGGATAGTCTGACTGTCCTTAGTACGCTGACAGCGCTACACGGACACCTGATGTCCCGAACCGACCATACCCAATACCCATGGCCATGGTACCTGCGATGAGATCCTGATGTTGATGGACGATCGTCTGGGACATTCAGTCACTCGACACCGTTTAGTGCTGCTCAAATTATGACTAAGATGTACCGCCCAGACCAGGACAGGCTCCAAGATGTAGAAAGGGTAAAATTAGACCCAATTTCAAAGAATGTGTCTTGCTTTTCACATTTGTTTAATTTACTTAAACACATGTTTTTGAAATCATTAAGAACTATTTGTTTATTTATATTTTAACACGTCGACCTTCCGTACGAAGTTTTTTCGACTGTTCGACTCATTTTTAATTTTTAGAAAGTATGTATTTTTGATATATACTCGTTTCAATAAAAACCGGGATACTATGATATCAATGAGCAATTTTATTGAAATTTCATCAATGTGAGACGCGAAATAAAATGTTATTTAATAATGAGTGGGTCCTCCGCAATTTTGAATGCACTTATTCGGTGTCTTGCCCTCCTAAGTCCATTATGTGCCTACAAACAAAATCAAGACTCACCAACTGAACTCTGATAATATTTCTGTCTCCAATTAGCTTTCTCATTACACCATGCCAACCTGACGGTGCGAAGACGTGGAATAAGGTGTAAGCACAATAACGGTCAGTAGGAATAAAGTCCAAAACTCCTAATTCGGCGATATACTAACATCATTGATATCTCCTCACCTAAAACATCCACGGAATTCCTACAACTTGTGTCGTGGAAAATCTTTCTCGTAGAGTCGAATTTCGTACGTGGCGTTCTTCCCAATACGTGGTTTTCCTATGGCGTCGGAATCCGGGTTGTCGCTCACGTCGACCTGCCTTGACCGACATCTTAATACTGTTGCTACATTATGATCCACATGAATGGCAATGTCCCTTAAAGAAAGTCCGGGTTCCCTCATACCTATTATTCGATCTAGGTCAAAGTCATTTAACTTTAAACTTAAAAGTTTCAAATGATGAAATTAAACTGATCCAAATTTGTCAATTTCCAATAAAATGGCACTGAAATAACCAGTACTTTATGATAAGAAAGTACAAAAAATGATAGAAAATATTGTAATTTTTTTCTCAAATTTTAATCGCTTGAGCGACAATGAAATAAAATTTCTATGGAAATTTCAATAAAATGTCTCAACAAATTGGGTTTATGGGATTCAAGGTGTCTTTATATCATTTATGTCGTGAGTAGAAAAGAAATGCAAAGAATAAACACCGCCAGATCATTTTCAACTCGTGTTATAGGCGCCTCAACTTGGATAAGCTGGCCGACGACTGCAATTTTTCCATCACATGCGATTCGTAGTGATGGGTCAATTGGACAGATATGATAGTTAATAATATACGCATAATAACACCGCCATATAGAGTGGTTAAAAATGACATTTTAACAACCAATGAATTTAACAAATTGACTGCCAAAATTCTCCGTCTTAAATCCATTAGATTTTTGTATGTAGAGGACTTTAATGGAGAAAATTCACAAGGTAGATATAATTTTAGACTAACTTAACTTGAGAATGAAAATTTAGGGTTTGTTTAATGGTGACCTTTTATTTCCATACTTTACTCAATGATGTATGTCTGTTGAATAAGATTATAAATTACACATTAAATTTGATGATAGGGGCACTTCCATCTTCGTGGGTACAATAATTCACCAAATGATTTTTATCCAGAGTCGATTCAAAATGGTTTCTAAAAAATTAGTAAATTTAATCATTATGTAGAAAATGAATTTCGTCATTTGTTGTTCTAATGCGATGTGTGCTTTTATATCCTTTATGTCGTGTGTTACACATCAATCAAGGTGCTTGTATATTCTTCTACTCTTTATATGTCTCCCTTTCAATTAAATTTTTCAAAAGTGACGTAATGTTCATGTTAAATTATGTTCTTTCTAACAGACAATAATTCTTGAGGTTTATTAATATTGTCCATGAACTAAATATTTGACATGAAAACACCTGAATTACTTTTAAATAAAAAATATAAATATTTATTAGTAAGGTGAGAATGTGCGTTAATTTTGTTTATCACGATTGAGATATTTTAATTAGACATATTTAAAATGATTTGACTTAATAATATGATAAAAATAATAGAAGTAGAAGTAATGTACTCTCTAAACTAATTATTATAGAAATATTTGAAATCCGTAAATTTCAGAAGCCAGTCCTGTCTACCAAGTATTAATGATGGCAGATAAACTACTTTAATAGATTGTTTCCTGATACCAGGATATTTTGACAAAACGCTGTTAACTCACTGTGACAGTTGTCATAATTTTTGTTTATGTTATAATTTTTTCTTGTGCTGAAAATGATAGGTGGTAATATATTTACTAATGTAGATATAAGATTACATAAAAATACCTTTTGTTACATACGTTTCTAACGACTCACGATTAATTAAATTCTGCATGATTACTTATTTATCGACAATATTTTTCTAAATGGTAATTTTAAGAAAGTTGTAAATTAATTTATGACAACTTGACACAGTGCTGTTCCTATGTGTCAGCTGCACATATTTAAAAATGTATTGAGTTTCAAATAAATAAGTCTTGTATGGTGTGTAATTAATAAATTATATTTTTTCTGAATACTAAATAACAATGTTAGGCCATGCGTCAGGTCCCCAATAAGAAATATTTAATGATTTATGAAAATTGGAAAATTTTGATTGCCCTAGTGAATATAATTTTGTTGATTCATACCTCCTGTGATCATTCCTTAGTAGGAATTGTAACCTTTTGTTTTATTTTGTTGTTGTAAAAGAAATTTTTTTCAAAGTATGGACATGTTGCAGAACTTGATATCTTTTTGAAGGATTACTCCTGACAAAAACGTCTTGCACTGACTACTTACCGATATGCTCAACTGTCAAAAGACACTACTACGTTTTCCCTAGAGATAAAATAAATCTACGAGGTTTGAGGACTCAAGCAACATTCTGACGACGAACCGACGTTGCTGTTCGCAACTAAAAGTCGGTGTGCGACGTACACAAAACGTCGGGCTGACCCATATTTGTACTAATCTGGTCAAAAAAAATATGGGTCGATTCGACGTAGAGGACCGACTTTAGTCGTTGTGATTACCGACCAAATGTCACCAAATTTTACGTCGGCTTAAGTTGGTTGTCAGCCTATTACCAACCTTATTTAAAATTTATCCTTAATCTGACCTACAAAAGTCGGGTGTGAAACTAAGCAATTTTGTATATTATTCTATTTGTCGTACCTATCTATTTATATAAAATGGATAAGGCGTGTTTATCATTGAGTACGTATTATATACAAAATACTTCGAATAAAATTAATAAATCTGAAATGAAAGAAATTTTATTGATACATGTATATAAAGTAGGTCGAAAAATATAGTGAACCCATAAGAATAATGTTTATTTTAAGAACGAAAGTACTATTATTATTTTTTTTACTTTAAAAAAATATTTTCCCTTTCCAAAGAAAGCGCAATTGAAATATTGTTTAATTAGTTTTACGAGTAAATAAAAACTTTTTTGTTTACTTTATCTGAAAAAAGAGGCAAATTTTGTGTATTTAAAATAATTGTAGACATAATCAACATGGCCGCCTATTATTTCCTTCTGTGGAACCAGAAAATATGGCGAAGGCGGGAATAAGTGCAACTATTTTTACTAACAGCGACGTCATGGTTAAATAATTTTACCTGCACCAACTTTTAGTAGGCTTTGGTGTAGAAATCTGCACTAACACTAACGTTCATTCCAAACAATCGCTATAATATCGACCGTCTGTTGCAATTGGTGTATAAATCTTTACTAAATATCTACCAATACCTGAATTATCGACATTAATTTTGAGGTTATGTTAGACCAAGGCCCAAAAGCCTAACACCAACGTCTAGCAGATGTGGCTAGACGACTACGTCAGGCATCAACGTCTAACCAACGTTGGAATGTTACTCAAAAATTACCTAAATCTACTTAATCAGTTACCAACGTCTAATCAACGTTGGATAATAATCTAAAAACACACTCAACGTATTAAGTAGATTTCTGACATCAAACCAACGTTGGTAAATGTGCTAGATGTACATAGTAGGTTTGCGAGGTTCAAGCTATGTTGCTCCGACGTTGTATCATAACTATAAAATTTAAGACGCTACTTGACTATTATTTGTATTAATTCTGACCTTATAATTAGTAAAAAAGTAGTCGGTAGTCGATAAAATGTTACTTGGGATGAATGTAGCTACCTATCAAGTCGGTTACCAACGTTATACTGAAGTAGGTGTATTACCGAAAAATTAATCGGAGCTACTTAAGTTAGTCATTAACGTCTAACCAACGTTGATTAATAACTAAAAAGGACCAAACCTATTAAGCCACTAACCAACGTCTAACCAACGTTGGCAAGTGTTCCATAACAAACTTGATCTATTCAGTTAGTCACCAACGTCTACCCAACGTTGGTAGGTTACTTAAAATTTAACCATACCCATTTTAATCAGCTGTCAACGTCTAACCAACGTTGGTAAGTTAATCAAAATATAACCATACCTATTTTAGTCAGTTGTCAACGTCTCATCAACGTTGGATAATGACTTGAAAACATATCAAATCTTATTAAGTCGTTTTCTAACGGCAAATCAACGTTGGTAAATCGTCCAAACTTAAGCAGAAGGTTTGCGAGGTCGACGCAATATTTGGTTCGACGTCGTATTACAACTACAAAATTTAAGTTATTACTCGACTACTATTTGTAATAATTCTGACATCTGAATTAGTGAAAAAGTAGTCGGTAGTTGGTAAAATGTTGCTTGGGGACGAAACGAGTTTCTGCTTTACTTGGAATGCATTCCCTTTCTGGAACTTAGATTATAGTTATTTATTATTATAGTTATAGTCATTTTGTGATAAATCTAAGATCAGCTTCGTAAAGACTGATGAGAAAATTTTTAGACGTACTCGCATAATTTCAACAAGCAGAAACCACTTAAGAAGAAACATACGTTAAAGAACATATTTAGACCATATACTTGCGTATGCCAAAATTCAAAACGCTAAGTAAGTTACGATAGTTTTTTTTTTACAAAAACAATAGAGAGCGTTTGCAGGCTTCCAACTTAAGTTGCAGTTTGTGTCCGTATTCGACAAGCTCACAATCAAGTAACGATGCAAGAAATGCACCTTCTCAACATTTCTCTTTAGATTTTGTTTGGATTGGCAGTGAAAATTGATATTATAAGTCAGTGATGTGTAGATAATCAGTCATGTTTGCAGGTCTATGAATTACTTACTATTCACCTTACAAACGTGTCATGAATAAACTAGTATGTACTGAATTATGTTCGTGTTTGTTGTATTTTTTTGAGTTAGGTATCTACGCAGGTATCGAATGCAATATGAAGTTTTGAAAAATTCCTATGAATTGAGAACATTTTCTTGTAGAACGGATTTGCCAAATCTGATATGATCTAAAAAATCTCCACTGTTATGTATTTCTCCCATTTCGTCTACAACTGCTGCTGATGCCTACAATTACAAATTTTAGAAAAAAAAATACTGTCGTAATCACCTTTGCGCCAGTAACGTTATAATTTACAGAGAATAAACTCAAGGAATATTTAGTAGGTACCTCGGGTCAATTGTCTCAAATGTTTTAAGACAATTCGGAAAGCACCAAAAATTCAAGTTTTTAACAATGGGGAAAAGGTAGTGTGTCAGGTATCAAAACGTGTTTTGATGTAAAACTTCTTAGTTGAATTCAACTGGAGATTTTAAAATTCTAATAAAAAATGTTCTATAAACAACTTTTGAATGTCAAGAAATTAAATTTAGATCAGATTTTTTTTCCCTAAGTAGCATAACATTAAAATTCTGCCTAAGAATGGTTCACTAAGGAACCTTCTTTCCAATAAAGCGATCGAAAGTCTTGATGTACAGTCGTAGGTGGCAATACTTACATTCGAGCCGAAACTGTTAAGTTCAATCGCTAGGTACCAAACAGGCCCCGTCCAAAACCTTTTAGATCTGAGTCACTGCTCGTGTTGCGACAAGATTACGAAATCTGATTGATCCATTGATTCGCTATTCAATAGCTTGGACTATCTTAATAACAATTACCTATGTCAGAGAGAATTTAATAATCAACCGTTAATGGAAAGTAACAATTATTGAAAGTAGTCAAAGTTCCGAAGTTAATTAAACAAACAAGTTGCAAGTAAATTATGGTGCCTCACCTTTCCTGGTAGAATTCCCCCAACTCTTCGGCTTCGCCACTGAATTTAATTTAATCTAATTAAATGTCAAAATAAAATCCAAGTTTAAAGAAGAATTCTAAGGTGAACTTTACACTGTCGAATTGCACTCAAACAAATATTTGATTCAATATTTTGTTGCGTCAAAATGTTAATGTTAAAAGTTAAATTCCTGATGGCCGACCCCAAGGATTTATTACCACGAACACTTCTTGATACCGTTTCTTGAAATGTTCCTATTAAAAGTTTTATAGTTCTATGGCGGTTCTCAGCGACAAAAATTGTCCTACAATTTGCATTTTAATTTATTCCTAAGTTCAGTTTTAATACATTTTTAGTTTTCAATTTTGTGACGTACAAAATGGTGTTTCGTGTTATGTTCTCACTTTGGCACCCTTAAGTACAGCTGAGGTACTTTGAACTTTTATGTATTGTATGGTCTCGAGTACCAGTTCCTGTTTTAAAGTGTAGGAACACCACTTTATTCTATCAGCGGTATAATAGAAGCTAGGATAACTCAGTGAAGAAACGGAATGTCCCAACGTGTATATGTGGTGGTCGGTTTCGTAGCAATGGATAACTTCACCTTACCTGCCGAAAAGGATTCTCGGGATATGACCAGATTGATTACTTATGCTCTAAATAAAAGACAGAAGAATTTCAGCTTCACTTACTCAATTTTATTTTAAGACTGACCTCACAATATATATAAAAAAAATAAATGTTAAGCAGTGTAACCAATAAAACAGGCAACAGAAAAAAACAGGTCAATAAACCAAGCAAGAGGTAGTGATAATGCAAGCAGGTATAACAAATGCGATTGGAATTTCATTTGATGTGGAGGGGGCACACATTCCCTAAGCAAGCTTAGCGAAATGCGTTTAAATAAATTCCCTGCGTTATTTGATATAAACAAACGTTTATAAAATATTTTCACACTGGGTATCGCTGTCTCATAATTTTAATATTGTTTCCAAAAAGAAAATATTTAAAACGGATATGGGTTAATATTTGACTAAATTACTTAATCTTTCATATTGTAGATTATTTATAAATAATGGGAATATATCTACTAATAATAAACGATCCCTGTTATTTGGTTTTATGTGAGCGGTTCTCAATATAAACAAAATAATTATGAAAATAAAATAACTTAAGATTACCCTGAAAAAGAAACCAGTGTTAACCAATTCAGAAACAGTTGTTTAAAATAAATATTAGATACAAATTGTTGTATACAGAGTGTACCAAAGTGAAGAACGGTCCAGATTACGTGTTAAAATAGCGGAAAATTAATAGTAGAAAAATTATTTCGTTACAATTTAAATACCGCTTTTTTACAAATCAGGAAGAAGCAGATATTAATTTTATTTATGGGTTCGCAAATGGAAATGAGAAAGTAGCCAGCGGTCGTTTAGATGGAGAATCGCGAGCGGCCGCTTGGTCCCTTGTTAAACTCTTTTAACTTCTACAAAGACTTTAATCTCGAAACTTTTCGATTTAAAAATATTAATCCTCATGGTGCTGCTATTTTTTGTACCATCCGGAAAAAAAAATTGCTACAGGCTTCGGCTTGCTTTCTATTTTGTCATCCTCACGGTAGGATAAGTAACTTTTTTGTCCTTCAATCTGATCGGTTTTAAAATACTTTTTACTTTACACTACCACGAGTACATTAGTCATAGCCCATAATAGGTATTTTATGAAAAATTGAATTTATCATTTTTAAACTCAATTTATTCACCTTTTCGCGCGGTTATGCGGTTTCTTACGCTAAACAATCGTTCCCTAATTCTTGGCTTACGATACTTTAAAATTGGTTCACTGTTTCTAATGTCTTGTATTTCGTGATAAAAAAAGTGCTACTTTTTCTTTTCCTTTCGAGAAGTGCTGTTTCGGCATGATACTTGTGAATTTTAAATAAAATTTTTCCATTTTTAGGAATTAATTCATTCATCAGCATCGCAGATACATCCGGCTCGGTGGCATTCTTAACTGGAGCACGAAATAGCAATCGTGACTAGAAATCTATCTATTGTAGCTGCGGGTTGGAATTCTGCTACCCACACTGGAAATAGCGGGAGTGGTTGTATGTCCACGATTTTCTAAGTGTACTCTCCTTTTAGACAGCTTCGGCTTAGAATTTGGGTGTTGTCTAATTTCTGTGGTGTTTATTAAAGGCTTTATCCAGCTATATAGTCTGTTAAACTACTCGGAAAATTCTGAAACTCAAGATCAATTTCTAGTCTACTTTCATCCTCCTCGCCAGTTTACTCCAGTTTTCTATTACTCCTTCTGTTGTGCAGAGTTGTAAATTTAGTACAAGTCGTACTCCTAATTTAAACAATAATCCTTATGGACATAAATCCAGAACCAGTGATATTCAAAAATATAATTCTCCCATCCGTAATAGACACTCCAAAAGAAATGCAAAGAGAACTTTTCCGTATGAAGAGAAAATTAGACGAGCGCGAGCATTTTATAATTATATTTATTCGAATTCGAATTATCATATTTTTTATAATTCCAATTTTTAAAACTTAACTATGACATCATAGCAAATGTTTTCTTTGCATTCCTTTCGAGTGTCTATTATGGATGGGCGAACTGTAAGTCATGAGTTCACTAAATTTCTTTGGAAATGCTAATTAGGGTGTTCTGTTGAAAACGTATGATTACTTTTGTAAAAAATTTAGTGAATTCACGATTTATTTTTGAATAACAAGACATATTTTCTCCATTCGATAGTAGATTATTCTTTTCCAAGACATACTTAGCTCATTCTTTTTAGATATTTTGGGGGTCTTTTTCGCAAATTTGTATTTTAATCAAATAAATACCGTTTGACATTTTTTGATGAAATTTGGTACAAAGGCATTTCTAGGAGTCTTGATTAACGATATGGTGTCAGATTTGTGATAAAAATCTCAGTATAGTTTCTGGAATTTTGGGGATAAAAAAATCGTAGTAGGCCATGCGTATGTATCTAGAGGATGGCAACATGTTAAGAAATGCATATTTAAATGCTATTCACAACAACAACAAAAATTTATCTCAAAAAATAAAGATTTTATAGGCTTGTGTCCACCTTAACGTGGACACTCTGTATAATGGTTTAATTGATTTATATGTAATGATAATTTGTTCCCATAAATTAACTGTTATATTCAATAACTGTGCAAATAAAACTAGAACAAACTAGAGCGCACGTTAGGTCAGTCTTGATCAATGCCGTAATGCTGAAAATGAAAACTGCACATTGCTTAGTGAGTTAGCTAGATAAAAAAACCCGTATCTGTTTGGTCAGTTTGCACACAGATGGCTGTGGCATGACTTTTTCTGATAAAAAGCAAAAGCCAAGTCAATGATCAGCGATCAGATAGCGCATACGTTGCCGTGTGGCTCCCCACTATTTGTATACATATAGAATCGATTTCAGTTCTCGCCCTTATTGAATAGTTTCCGCAGCTATTTCACTCATCCATTCATTTTATTAATTCCCTCGTTTGTTTATACAACGTGATGTTCATTGTATTTGGTACCAATTGTATAGGGCGACCCAAAACGATATCTTAATTTAGTCATTTATATTTGATTTATTAAATTTTTACTTTGAGACAACAGGTAACTGTGTTTCTAGAATTTTTATTTCTTTAAATAGTTTCCTGAGTTCCCACAATGTGTACATAAATGTAAACGAAGCTCATGAATGTCGTAATATTAAACGATCAGTAATTTGCTGGTTATTCCTCAAAAACTTGATTAAATGAAGATTAAGGACGGTGCAGTGTCGTAAATGCAAAGTTTGTTTCTGCAGTTTTGCATTTAGTGGAGAACCAGTCCATTTTGTTTTCAAAAATACTTTCTTTAAAAATATTATCATAATTTGTCCTAATAAATTTTTAGGATTAGTATCATAGGTTACCTTATGGACTGCAGTTTTATTTCTTTCTATTAAATTGCACCCTCTCAATAATTTAAAACATTTATTAAATTGCTGCAGTATCCATCAATAATTGAAATAATACAAACATACCTGATGCAATCCGTATGTAGAATTAGTATTAGCTGATTGAGCAAATTGTTCATGTTCATGAAATAATGTTTGCCATGCATCGTATGTATATCTAGTGACCTCTGCCTGCAAAGCCTATCTACAAAGGGCTTAATCAGAGCTTGTGCACCGAGCAAACAGTCCACTCTGTCAAAACATCATAGCAATCAGTTTTGATTAGATTTTGCACCTCCCACTCGTGATTCAGATATTATAAGGGAATGTTATAATGTAAATTTTTCATAAGAAATAGCAGAATTGACTAGTTGGTATTACCTAAACAATGCAATTTCACTGGTAACAAATATTGCAAGCTAGATTGTACACATCCGTCCACGTCAGTCGTCAATACACTGAGAGTAACTGCTTAATCATTTTATTTTGTAAACTTTATGGGTACCTAAAAACCAATTAAAAGAAAATTTGTATTTTGCACAAATTAATAAGGTTTCTATTAGAGGGACAATTCAACTCGTTTGTGTAGACAGTCAATTATTTAGTTTACCTTCGGATAAATTAAGAGGGTTTTTTGCAAGGGGATATATTTTTCTTTACTTTACCATGGAAACGATGCCTACACTCAAACTTTTATAGATACTGAATTACAGGAATGAATATTGAATAAGAGATTAACCTGAAGCATATGTAATAGGTTATACAAAATATTGTGTTTAAGAAAGATACATAAAAAAATTAATATTTTTACTTTGATTCAGCAACAAATTAGTATTTTTGACATTATTAAATTTAATAGGTATGCAGTTGTGATATCTGTATGTAATGCACTTTAAAATTTAGCATTTCGATGTTTAATTAAACACAAAATTGTGTAAAAGGGCACAGTTAGCAGAATTATTGAGGTCGATGGCTATGCTGTATAGTCCAAATTATCTACACTGATTACGTTCCAAGACAAAGGCCAGAGTTTTATAAGACTAATAAGTGCTCTATTGATTATTAGTCTCAATAATGGGGATGTTCCACTATATTAAAAGTTGGATTTCTTTTTATTGTATATGATTCTATACTATTTATGTAATCAGTATCCATAAGGGGTTGGATTTAAAAAGAAAATTTAACTACAAAAAAAATTTATAAAAGTTTAGATTAATTTAAAATTGCCGCCAGTTAATCAACCAATGAAATAATGCACCCTGTAATATGGCCGAACCTGTGTTGCCATATTTTCTTTATTTAAGAGTTGTCAAGGTAATTGAGAATATTTGTGATTTTGAACGATTTCTTGAATTTGTACATTAATTTTTGTGTCACATCAAACATTTTCGAGACAATTTTAATTTGGATACAAAATAAAAAGTAAATATTTATGTATTTTTGAACTAAATCTATATTGTATTATATCACATATATAGATATTTTCAATAATTGTGCATTTTGTTGTCGTTGTTATTAAGATTTATATTCCACATTATGAATTGCAAAAAAAATGATTCTGTTACTGATTTACTATTGCTGTTCATTATTTATAATTTAAATTATTTTTAAAACAGTAAAATTATTTACGATTTTTTTATAAAATGCGCGCTCCAATACTGTTCAAATAAAATCATCATAATCAGATGAAAGTTAAAAATGAATAAAATTGATTATAATAATTAATTTTTGTTTGTTTTTTATCTGAATAAATTTATAGTTGTATTTATAAGTAATCATTAATTACGCTTTCAAACAATATGTGAAACTGGCAATACTGCGATACCGCTTTCTCTTTCATTGACTGCATGTATTTGGCGCCAAAACTAGTCGGATAGCGTCATAAGACTAAAATTCACACCTTTATCATTTCTTTAACCCCTTTCCGGAGCTCAAAATATTCTGAACTCATATTTATAAATACTCTCGAATAAGCAAATAAAAAAAGCATATGGGAAATGCCCATCTCATTACCCTATGACTTTTTGTCTTGATATAATTGCATTCAATCCTTAAGTGCAGCATGTTGTGCAGATGGCAAATCGTACATTTATGAGTATTCCGTGTTTTCCCATTAATTTTAGAAAAGTCTGAATAGTACAGAATCGAAACACTGATTCCTAACACACAATGATTTATGTCGATTTGTTCACAGCTTAAGATGATGAAAAATTCGGTTCTGTTTTAGTTGTAGCATTCCCGAATAAGTATTTTTCTGCGGATGACCTGTACTGTTCTTCATCTCAAACGTTTTAAAGTGGAGATTAAAACATATATTCCTAATTCCCAGTGAGATATATTAAACAAAAATAACACAAACTGTGAATATACCGGGAGAAATACCGGATGGAGCAGTAACGTACATCCTGTTTAAAGGCTTATAACTTTCGACTGGTCGACGATATCGACTACGAATTAGAAAGATTTATAAACAAACGGTCAAAAATAAATTATTGAATTTTTTTATTTTTTTTGTTCACAGAAACAACACAACAGCAGTCTCTTAAATATAGTGTCCACAAAATGATGTTCATTTGAAAATGTGTTGAATGGGTCTTCCATTTTACCAGTGAACTATTCTTAATCAGTGTTTGATTGATTTGTTATTAACTGAATATTTATTTCTGGTCATACTTCCTAATTATTTTCTATTATTCCCTACAGGTTGCAAATGGCTACTTTCTTTGAAAATAAACTTTTTGTTGTAAGGCATTCTAAATTGAGTAGTTTAGTGGATTTAGATCGAGTAAATTTGAAGGTCACTGCTTTGCTTCTATAAACGCGGGAACAGTAGCCCTCAAAAGTTTTGAGTTCTTGGAGCTCTGTGAAATGATGCAGCATCATGTACAAAAATGTAGTAGTTATTGGGATAAATACAACAAAAAGCAGGTGTGAACTCATTTTGCATATGTACCGTGTATATCTGTGAGCTTGATGGTCTGTGGATTGGTGAAGAAGTATCAACTTTTTCCATTAAAAGAAATAACACAAGATTACCGTTACTTTCATTGGAAATTTTGATTTTTCATGATAGTCATCGTGGTGCACTCTCATTTCTCCCTCCTCTATTCTTATGATTTTAAGCGAAACGTAAAATCGCTTTCATCTTGGAATATTAAGTTACGTATCGTTATTGGAAAACCTCTGGTATACTCGTAACGATCGTGTTGCACGGCGTTACGGCTTTCTTTAGCCTTAGAAATAGCCGGAGTCTTTTATAGTATTTTATGCGTCATCTTCAAATTTCTCCTTACTAATCTGCTGCTAATTTGTCTTTGTTACGAATGAGTACTTAGGTTGTTTTCTTTGGATAACACTTAATCTTCCAGCATTTTCATTTTCCGATAAAATAGCACTACTAGGTCATCTGCTTCTAGTTTTTCTCGTAATTGGCCCCGTCTCACAAGGAGCCAATCGCGGAATGAGTTCAGTGTATATTATATGAAATAGAAAAAAACATCTGCCATGACGAAAAAAAAAACGATCTTAAACCAATTTTCAAATCAAAGATATTAAGATCATATGGAAGAGTATTTAAGCTTTAACTCAAAGATCTTTTGAAACGAAAGTACCTTATATGTAATGAATGAGTTAAGATCAAAAAAGTATATAGATCTTTTAAAATATATAAATTTCAGGACGTGTTACAGTTCTGACTGTATATATTTGTATCTTGTAAATAGTAAATCAATTACACATACGAGAATATCGATAGCTTCAGATGTAACTTCATTAAAAATGTATCGAATTGAACAAAAGGCCGATAAGGGCTGGAGTAAAGTGAAATAATTCAGCTTTGTTGTTGGCTATAAAGGGTTAAGGCGTATTTAAAATCAATTTAAATAACTCAAGCTAATATTTCCTACACGCACAATTCCATTGAAGTGCACAAAAAGCCTTTCTAGTGTAAAATAGGGAAATTCACCAAATTACATGATAAATTAACTAATCTCTCTCCCCCCGGCTTTCAATTTTAAACAATGTAGACTAATGAAATTAAGTTTCGGAACGGGTTGAATCGTAATAAATTTATACGTACGTGTCCTGGATTCAAAATTAAAAGAAAGAACGGATAAAACGTTATATAAACAACACGAGGGAATTAATAAAATGAAAGGATGAGTGAAATAGCTCTGGAAACTATTTCGTACAAA
This sequence comes from Rhamnusium bicolor, assembly GCA_029963845.1. NCBI lineage: Eukaryota > Metazoa > Arthropoda > Insecta > Coleoptera > Cerambycidae > Rhamnusium > Rhamnusium bicolor. The sequence goes on along the minus strand of JANEYF010002602.1, from coordinate 43,032 downwards.
GAGAAAGAAGCAACATTGATTTTCTTTCTATGCTACTATATCAAATGAATTCACTCATATACAGGGGACCCGTTTGATGTATAACAGTGAAATTTTCAGGATGCGTTCATTTTAATTTTTCACATTTAAGAAAATATGATGTATTTTGAAATATGTAGTTGGTTAGGTTTTAATTTTCTGAAGACGTACGTACCATACCGCATGAGTCTAACTTCTGTTTTGAGTTATCAGGGACATAGGCAGCTTCTTTAAATGTTTTAAAAATACATTTCCTAATTGTTCTTTTTAAATATAGCCCAGAAATACATTTTTAATTAGCTTAGATTTTGATTGCAAGACGGTATGTAAAGTATATTCCATAGAAGCGCGAAGGGTAGCAAAAAATCTAGCCGTTTTTTACAAGGGCGACTGTATGTATAGAGCGATATCGGTTTTGACATTCATTTATTATACATCATTAATTCAATACTGACCAAAGTTGCCGCTCTATTGTATGTAGGTTGCCAATACAGCGATCTAGCTACGAGTAAATTCTCCAAACTGAAAACCAATCGGTTTTTAATTTGGACAATTGTAGACAATTTAGCTTGAATGTATCAAGGTCCTTACTATACTGGGTTGCTGTAATTCCCAGATTAAAAAACATGTGAGGTGCTGCTATATCACTTAACCCTTAAGCATATAAATTATCTTACTAAATTTTGCAGTTTAATGCTTAATAAATAATGTTTAAAATGTTCTTCTAGAAGTTAAGTACCCATTGAAAAAAATTTCGACAAATATAATTATAAATAACAATAACATGTTAAGCACTAGGCTGACTAATTCAGTAGTGGATATGCCATAAGGCGCCAGTCGCTAATTGAGTTTTAGTTGTACCTCAAGTTTCAAAATAAAAGCAGTATTCTCACTAACACTATTTGGAAAATGAAAATAATTATTGACACTCATTAAAAAAATAGCCACATTAACTTATCGCGTGAATAACAATACTAGAAAGCACAATGCCTATATAGATCAGGTGCACTTATTAAGCTAATAGGGATTGCCACGTAGACGCTAGATATAAATAACATAAAGAATTTACACACAACAAAAAATTTACAAAATATTTTTCGTGATTCAAAATAGGTTAATAAATTAAAACAAAACTGCATATTTCTAGAGGTCTCTATTTTTCACTTTTGACAATATTTATCGCAATTGAATAATTCTTAAAATAACACTTTCAAAACTGATTTCAGACGTACGCCAATGATTTTCATTACTTTGCACTTAAAATGAATAGACTTTAGGTACCTTTAATAATAGCCGCTTTTACTAAAAAATAATTAACATTTTTATTTATCATTTACTTGGCACAGTATGGAACACATGGTAAATAATATTTGACAGAGAATAATATAACAGATGCCTCGTTATTAATAAATTCAATAAATTAAAGCAAACGTACTAAATTAAATTCCCAGCATGTTATCCATTTCATTGCTAAAATTTTCCTTCGCTGCTTATTGTGCTCATGTTGTAATATGAAGACCATCTTTATTCATAAATGTACACAAACTAGTCAATTTTATTTTCATTTCCTCCAGATACTGAGGAGAATAAATAAATTGGTACCTGACAAAATAATATCCTCTGTGAGGCGTAGTTTTGTAATGATATCACAAGGAAGACAATACAGTAATCACAACTCTTTTGTTCAATGCAATTTCCAAGTGATTTCTTCACCTGACTGGTTGCTAATTTTTGCAGCGATGGGCATCACGATGGTTTTCAACTGGAGAGTAGAAGAGAGTAATTATTGGTTGTAAAGTGCGCTTTATTGGCTGTTGCGACTATCAAAATAAAACACAATCGACACTAACTAGTGGTTCTTACTTCAATTTTTATTGTTCACTTAAGCATGTATTATGCTTTCCCACGATGGATTCCATTGCAAAGAAAGACAATCACTTGTAAATGGTTACATTAACCTTTCTGAAATTATAAAGGAAATTAGGTGTCTAGTATTAAATACATAAAATATTCAATTTATTTGAGCGAAGCGTAAGCGGCAAATTATTGTAGGAAAGACATTCTTCAGCTTAAAATAACGTATTCATACTTTGCACCTTTTTTTTATAATTAAGACTCAAGGAAGTAATTAGTAGTAAATTTAAAATAAAGCAAATAAAATATTAATTACAATAAGAACGGCAAAATCTTTTTGGAGTATGAATATTGTCAGATGCAAGATGACGTTAATATTAATAACATACTAATGAAAAAAATTACACTGGGTTAAATTCTGCTAATAATATTAAATTTAAATGGTTAAAAATTGTTGGGTTATTCAATCGTCGAAGGAACACGCTCTATGGGATCGGGGATGATATCAGGTTCAAAAACTAACAAAACTGAAAATTATACATAAAGGTAAACGAAATCTAACTTTGTTTTTTAAATTTGGTCTATAGGTCATTCCTTTGCTGAAATATTACACTGGCGGACAAGAAATATTTTTTTTGTAACATGTACCTGAATAGCATATTCCACTTTAATAAAACCTTCTGAATACAGAAATGACAAGCAAAAAGTCGTAAAAAGTAACGTTTTCTTGTTACATTAGTAAAACATTATGGGCAGGAATAATTTTATTATTCATTTTACTTATTTATTTATTGCTATATATCAATGATGTATATTACATATATTAGGCTTATGTAGATATATCTACAAATATAGCGAATAATTTTTGAAAAACATATACTCAGTTCATTTTTTTATTTTATGGGGGTCAAATCGTCTCTTTAAGAACCAACAGTAATCACCCATCACGGCTGGATCCTATCGTCCTTGTTAATAATCCATTGTCCTGATATTTTTATGAATTCTTTCTCCTTACTTGTCGCTTGGAGCACCCAAATTTTCAGGAAAAAATTTGTGAGAATGAAGTGAGTAAATTTTTAAAGACATTCGTTTGGTACGATCTAAAAGTTCGCTTAATAGTTGCTTGTAGGTATCATCCTTCTTGTTGCCTAAAAATCCCCTGACTGCGCTTACAAATAAGTTACAAGCTCTGAATTTCTGTCGGTTGAATGTTCCTTTACAATCTGCATCGTTCAGTAATTTCCTAATTTGAGGATCAATAAAAATGCCTTTTTTTAAATTGGCATCACTTAATTGGGCACAAATTTCTCTTAAGTATTTAAATCCTTCACCCTCTTTATTCGTAGCCCTCACAAAATATTTCATTAGCCCACGTCTACAAGGGGCACATATTTAACATTACTAGTTCCTGGTTCAAATTCTTTCCTTTCCGGCTAAGTTCTTTTCACATAACATTCTTTTACTGCACGACTGTCCCACAAACAAAGAAAACAGCAAAATTTTGTAAAGCCTCCTTGAAGCCCAACTAAAATATCTATTACTTGTAAATCCCCACATATTTGCCATTTGTATTTGTTGTAATTAATTTTATTTAAAATGGTGCTCATACTGTCATAATCCTCCTTCATTGTTACTGAATGGGTAACTGGTATAGATGGTTTTAAATTTCCATTATGTAGTAATACAGCTTTTAAACCGTGTTTCAAGAAATCTATGAATAAGCTCCACTCAGAAGGGAAATGTTCGATATTAAGTTTCTGCATTAAACCATCAATATCAATACACGCGCACAGTAAATTTTCCATATTATAAAATGCGGAAAACGTTGCATTTCTTTTTTTAAAAGTCGTAATCGTTCTTTCTTTCACCAGTAAGTTCCACTCCTTAAGTCGGAAACCAAGAAGTTCCGCTTGTTGTTTTGATAGCCCCAAGTTACGTACCAAATCATTCAATTCATTTTGAGCAATTAAGTGAGGGTCACTAAAACTTATTGGAATATATAAAAAGTCGGCGCACTGGTCTGGGCTGTCTGAAGAGTCATTACTATTTCCATTACCTCCCAAAACAATATTTTGCCAATTTAAAAGCGTAGTTGGCACTGGTAAGTTTGATATATTGTGAGGTTCAGGTCTTAGGGCTAACGGCAAATTCGTATATTTGATTTTTTTCTTCTTTTTTGGAATATCTCTCAGTTTTTGTTACACAAAAATAGCAATCATCGAAATGATTGGTGGATCCTCGCCATACCAAAAAACATGTTATTTCTTTTCCCTTTCATCCACTGCACTGGTGACACGCTACAACTTACACAACAAATGTGGGAAGCCCATTGCTTGTCTTGATCTCCGACTAAAACTCCAAAATATAGAAAATACCCATTTTCATATTTTCAGACAATGGCCTCACTTGAGACTTCACAAGGAATTTGTAACGGTCATTTTGCCCAAATGAAGTTACACTGTTTAAGAGAACATAATTTTGGTGTGATGAACACTTTAATGTTACTTATTAGTAATATATAGTTCCTTTTTTTAGCTCCCCTTAGGCCGCCACTGGACTTCCGTTTCGCACTTGCTATCAAAACAAGGAGAGAACCTCCATATTAAATTTGTTCCATCATAGATTATATTATACCATGAATCACACCGAAGACCAAGTATTAGTTCACTTCTATACAACAGGTGTTCTGTGTTTATCCAAGTTTTAAGTTGGCATTTCAGTGACCTATGAAAATATATTAAATAAACCATACATTAAATTTAGTACATATCCCGTAAAAATTAAATTAGTACACTTAATGATTAAGGATTAATGATTGTAATAAGTATAACTTAATGAATAGATAATATTCTTTGCTTTGTTCCACCTGTTTTCTTAGGTTGGTACTTAAGGCATTGTCAAACGGTGGATCTCTAAATTCAGCCCATTTGACCAAATACCGCGATACGGTAAACGTCTTTTTGTGTGCCTTGTCGCTTTTTTTTTGTGAAACTCCCAATTCCTTGGGCTAAGGTAGTTGGAGTTTTTATTATGGACCTTACTTTATTAATTTGAGGTTGAATTAGTTTTATGGAACCTAACCTGTTTACTGAGCTACTTACTCTCATGGACCGTAACTAAGTGCTTGGATCTCTGTATTTTTTTGATGGAGCAATTTTACTCAATCTAAACCTACATGGACATTTGAAGTTTATGTTTTTTTGGATCACTTCCTGTTGACGTAATATCACAGAAGTTTTAACGAAATCCTTGGTTGGATGCACCATTTGGATTCACCCGTTGGAGTTTGAACCTTCGTTGTGTGAAGATTAGCTACGCTATTGATTTCCTGAATATCACGATCAGCATAGCAGTGCGGAGCGGCTGTACATGTGGTGACCCATGTAGGGTGAGACGTCTAAACCTTCGGAAGAACACTCAATTTTCGACATTTGGTTGATTGTTTTTAGGCCTTCAGCCGAATAAACATTTTCTTTTTGGCCTTCAGCCAACCAAATTTCACTTAAAGCCTTCAGCTTATAACATATTTGTATTTTTATTTTAATGTGAGGAATTAGCTAATTCTGCCAGGTTACAGTTAAGCTGTATCGTGTATAACACCATTTGAGATACATTATTCCTTATACATTTTAATATTAATTTTCACAATAAATACTTTTATGGTGATTTCTGATTTTAAATGATTTTAAGGCCACTGAGTAGCCACAGTTATAAGTTTAAGAAATCTTTACTTTTGGACATAGGTGTTTTTGTTACAAATGGTTACTGGCGCCCTTTTTTTTGTCTTTTTTAATCGAAATACGACCCAGCCTCCAAACAAATAACGAGATCCGGGTAGCTACCTTCCAAAGCCCTCTTAGGGAAAGGAAGTAGGTAGCAAATTCTCCACAAATGTAACAAAACTTGTCAGGTGAGGTTTTGCAACTTTGGCGCGTTTGACTGGACATTTTTATCGTAACAGAGCTATGTAGAGAAACGAAAACACTTTTTAACAGACACAATTGGGTTCTTAGAAAGTCAAAAACAAGACATACTGAAAATGTCCCACCTTACATTAACTTGCTCTTCTAAAATGGCGGACCCATCATAAAACGTATTACCTGGCAATATAATAGGGTCTATTGTGTTCACACAAAAATGGTGCGAATTAGGACTGGTTGGATATTTTTTCAGTTAATAGGGAGGTAGTAACAATATAAAAACAGCGTGAATTATGTTCCAAAAATTATGTTGGCCAGTGTAATTATTACGTTAGGTCGCCAAATGTGTAACGCCCTGTATCCTAGCCACGAAATATTTAAGGACCCATGTTTTCTTCTTCTTTAAATAAGGGTCCACTGTAGAGCTATCTACTAGTGGAGTGAACGGACCCATGTTATTTGGACTGTCTTCCTTAGTTTGATGTGTAGAACCTGCACTTAAATGTTGCCCAACTTTTTAGAGACACCCAGTATATCATTAATGCCATTTGTTTTAATTATTATTAATATATTTTGCTATTTTCGACAATGAATAATTACGTAAAGATTTAGCATGTGATAGAGTAGATTGTGTGATGTAATTGACAAAGCAATATAATATTAAAATTAAAATATTTGTTTAAACTTTTACATAGAAACCAGTGAGATGAAACTATTGCGATTCACAAAAGCTTTGAATCCTTTATTAAACAAATTATCATATCAAACAATAATGATTATAATGAAATAATAAAATACTAATGCGCGGCACCCACTATTATAATATTACACCTGACAAAATGGCCTTGTTTATGAATCGTATTCGATCAAAACGCATCAATATGGAACAAAACATTTTACAGTTCCGGTATATATAAATGTAGGGATATCCGGCGTTCTCGATAAAAGAATGATTTAATAAACATAATATACAATACTCATGTTAAATATGTGGGATGGTTGAATTAGCTACAAATTGCATAATAATAAAACTTGACAAGCCTAGCTTTTATTCTTATTCAACTATTGGATAAAATATATGTCACTATTAATCCCATAATTATTATAATTATACCATTTATGTATAGGATGCATATTGGACTGAAGGTATTCTGTTCGTTAAATGCATATATATTAAGGTTATTTGTTAAATGTTGATTAAATGTCAATTGAATGATTTTCTTCTATTGTTTATAAAACATTTATGGAGTTGGACAAATACAGATTAAAATAAATGATATGTTTTGGGAGTGCCACCTTTACCTAAGCCTTTACCAAAATCTCTCGTAATTTCGTAAAATCAAGAAATTTAATAAATACTGATGTTAAACTCCAGACAGTATGAAAATACCTATATCATAGAATATATATACAAATATTGTATGTAAGTACATGTGAACCAAATGATGGGATTTGGGGTGATTTTCCTACAACAAATTCATACTACACCAATTGTCTGGTTTTTCGAAACATTTCGAGACAAATGCATTAACACAAAAAGTGAAAACACTTTAAAAAAACATTTTGTTTGTATGATTAAACCAAAGACCCCTAAAGAGTTATAGTCTAATATTGTCTATAAAATACCATGTAATGAATGCAATCAAGTATATATAGGACAAACAGGCAGATATTGAAAAACCAGAATATCTGAACACGTTAGGGATTGTAAAAATATTCATAATCCAAATAAAACAATGAAAAATCCTACAAACCTGGCATATCATTGTAAGACAAATTTGCACGCATTCAACTTTGAAGAAGCAATCATTTTAGGTAAACAAACAAATTTAAAAAAACGGCTATTATGCGAGATGATAGAAATAAAGGAACATAGAAAAACAATAGCGTCAATAAAATAGCAGACATAGAAAATCTAAACACTACATATTTCAATATAATAACAAAAATAAAAAAATAATCACCAATCATAAAAAGTATGATTAAATTCATTTACTTTAAAAATAAATCTCATATTACCTATTTTTCATTCTAGTCGATGGTTTTGTTTGTACTGTTGTTCCAAATCATATTTATTTGTTAATGTTTATGTTCAAGTTTTTAGTGATTTATTACTTTCTTATACCTAATATAAGGAAGTATAGTAATCGTGATTTTTTTGACCTCGATATTTTGATTGTTATACGTTTTGAACCCTCCTGAATCTATTCTGACTATTTTCCGAATGATGTCTGTCGGTGCGTGCGTGCGTGCGTGCGTGCGTGCGTGCGTGCGTGCGTGCGTGCGTGCGTGCGTGCGTGCGTGCGTGCATGCGTGCGTGCGTGTGTGTGTGTGTGTGTGTGTGTGTCTATCCGCGATAATTCAAAAAAATACTAATGGGAGACTTCCCAAATTTGGCAGTTAAGTTTACCAACATCATTTTAGGTAACACATTAAATTTGGTGAATGTGGTACCACCAGAAGAAACACAATGAATGAAAGAAGAAAACAGGTACAATTTCGGGAAAAAAATTAAAAATCTTGACGAATTATAATGAAAAAACATAACTTTATGGAAAAAATCTGTCTGCATATCTGTAGTATCGTGATAGCAGCCACAGTTTTTGAGATAAAGCTTTCAAATTTGGTACACATGTTCTAAAGGCCAAAGACAATGATAAATTCGATGATGAGCAAAATTGGCCAGCTGAAAGGAGGTCCACGGGACCCAAACTTTTTTATATTTACCATACAGAAAAATTTATTCTTGATGAAAGATTATAAATCATGTCTACTATATCAAGCCAATAAAATATATTTTCCAATTCTTTTAATAAAGCTGATGTAAACTTAATTAAGATGATTCGGCGTTGACACTCCAAAAGTAACACTCACTTTTTTTGAAACATTGGACCCATTCCTCCTTACAGGTATTCCAATTATCATTGAAATATTTAACAACTAATGGCAAATTTAATTCAATTAATTCATTATAGTTTTCATTATATTGTTCAATGCTTTTTGAATAAGCAAGTTTCTGCAGAATATTCAACACAATTTCTCGTTGATCGCTATTAATTTGCATTGAATTGGATGTAATAGTTGTTCGAAATAATTTTAGGGTATGAAAAAAGACATAATAATAGTTTTGTGTTGGGGAATTCTTCAGACAGCGATTTCCTCTCCCCAAAATCTTTATCTGTAAATATTGTAGAAGTTCCTGTCCAAAGTAAATTTTGTTTTTTAAAAATATTTATCATGTAAGAAATTGAAATCGAATTCTCATGTTGAAGATGAAAGTACAAGCGCCAAAGCCTTGTCCATTTCCGTCAATTCCCATTAATATATAAAGGCATGCGAAGATTGTTCAGTTTGTTCTTGGAATCAAGAGGTAGTAATTCGGGATAGTTTGAAAAACACCTTTTCATTTGATGAGTTTGAAAGTATATGCCCTGAACTGTATCAGCTTTGTCAGTTATAATTTCAACGTATGATTTAGGATCTTCTTGTAATATATTTAGGACTTCTTTTAAATCATTCACCGTTATTGTACTTCTAATATTGGATATATCGCGTAATAATATACGTTTACCAGTTTTGTCTCGGATATATTTTTGTAATAATGCCTTGTTACATTTTAGATTTTTTAATTTCAAAATTTCATCCTTTTCTGATTGACCTAATTTCCGTTTTTTAGGTAATAATGGATGCACACTAAACACTATATCATAGTTGTGTGTATTTTCAATTTATCCCAAAACCAAATTTTGCCCATTTTCGGAAAGCCTAAATATTAGATTCATCGGGCGTTCTTCTTTAAAAGTACTAAAAAAAATTGTGGTTAACATACAAATGAAGCTAATTTACCTATTACAAATAATTATTACTCACCTAGATTTTCGCACCACTCCTCTAGTCTTAAATTTTTGGCCGCCTTTATGACAAGAAAATACGATTCTGTAAAATACCAAGTTTTTATTGGCATTTCGAATTTTTTTAGAGCAATACTTCTTCATGCGCTTCAAAGATTTACTGTCTCTCTTATATAGGGAAATAAATAATTCATTTTCAACAATTTCTATGAAATCTTTAAACTCTTTTAAAGAGGCAAATGTTTTACCTTTTTCAAGATGTATACTTGTCATTTTCACAATTTTCGAAGTACAAGTGCAAATTCTCTGGATAATACAAAAGTTAATGTACTAAGAACCAAATATGAACATAACCTCAATTATTTGATAGAAAAGTTGTGTAGTTTTAGCCTGCAAGCTAAAGATACGCAATGAGTAACTTCAGTCCACACACTAAAGAAACGCATTTCGTAGCACTATCTACGGCCTTTAGTTTTATTCAAGCTACCATAATTTAATAAATTCATGACAAGCCCTCTGAAATACCTGCAACTTGATTGAGTCCTCTCTGGAAATGTATTTTCATATAGTTCTGCTGCCCCAGTAGTATGTCTGTGTGATTTAAAGTAGATTTCTAATATATCCAACTATTCCTCATTAGAATATCTTAAGGCCGTATCTCTTATTATTTTATTACACGTCAAAAAAATAAGAAAATGATGAAAACACTAGCAACAATGTAAAACAAAGAATAGGATCAGCAAGCACTCTGAAAACACCAAAGACAGTATAACAAGCGCACACTAGTGTTGCCATTGCAACTTTGACAAGTACCTTATTATTCTTTCCCTAATAGCACACAACGTCCTAGGGACCTCCATTCTAAGTCCATTTTATGTACAGACGTCCATGGACATAAAATGGACATCCAAAGTACGTCCGTATTCGACCATTAAATGTACAAACTTCCAAGGACATAAAAGGATGTCCGATGGATGTCCATGTTTGGACATTTAATATATCAACTTCAAAGGACTCTAAAATGGACGTCTGATGGACGTTGCTGTTTGAACACATTTTGAAATTGTGTAGAAAATGTTCATTTTGCGAATAGATGAACACTCACGTTTTATAGATTTTTTGCAGGGATAGCGTGATTTAATTGATTTAACTAAGTACATTTTTTTCAAATTATTTCCACTAGGTGGTAATATTTGGGTACTAGTTCCTAAAAAAATATTTTTAGGTTTGTTATGTTTCCTTGTGAGTTGGTATATGGGCGTGTCCTATGTATTCATAATGATAACAATAAATTCAAAAATTAAATTTATTACATAAAAATTGAAAAAATAAAAACATCTATAAATCATATCTGGATTATAAAAATTACATAATAACAGTATTGTATTGTATTAAAGTATTAAGCATACTTCGTGTGTTACGCACGTAAAATGAATAATATTAATATATGATGTGAAAGCTACAAATGCAATTCAAAATTCGCACGAGTGGAAACGTGCATGTTCCATGTTGCCAAGTGGAAAAATAATAAATTCTTAACAATTGATTTCAACATTCAACAGATAATATCTAAACAACTAAATAAAATCGTGTGTATCAAGTATTATCGTCATTTACTATTATTTCTTTATACAAAGAGATGTTACAGTTACAATTATTATCATCTTATGAACAAAAATGATGCCGTGGCGGGAAATGAAGGTATTTGATTTGGCAACAATGCCAAGTAAGCGTTCTTCTGGAAAAAGTGGTAGATGATTTTGGCAGTTTATTTGCTAGATTTTGCTTCGCTTTTGGTGTAGTTTGTATAGTTATTTTGATTTTGTGAAATATAATATAAAATATTACCGTAAGTACATTCTTTAACGCTGGGTTAACTCGACATCTAAAAGACTACTAAGTTACTAACGTTTTGAAGTCAACAGCATAATAGAAGTAGACAAAAATACAAATCTAAATGTGATTTATTCTGGGGCATTAATACGTTATTTGTAGCATTCTCTAAATATTTCTTGGGGCTTGCTACCCACGAATAATTCTAAGGTTGATTATCTAAAAAATACAGTTACCCAGTGTGATACTGCAAAAAATAAGTCTTCTGTCTGGTTCTAGTTGTCAAAAAACACCCTCTGAATAATTCTTTGATGTAGTCACAAGCGCGGAGACTTATTTTTCCAGTGTCATAACTGGATAACTGTATTTCTTTTAGATAATCGATAAGTTTGGAAAAATGATTTATGTGATAGTGAGACCCAAGAAAGAAAAATAAACTAACATGAGTATTATGGGCTATTAAAAAGATATACAAATAATGTCCCATTATAGACGTCCTTCGGATGTTCCGTATGGACGTCCGAATATGGTTCAAAGTTGTGACATTTGGGCATCCCAAGGACGTCCATAAGATGTCCTTTGGACTAAAAAAGGCTGTCCATGGGACGTCCTGAATTATCTATAATGTCCGCTGAGGACGTTCATCGGATGTCCATAGGACTACGTTGTGCTATTAGGGTTTGTTTCCACAGTCTACTTTTACAAAAGCCACTGTTTTTCATAATAGATAAAAGTATGTTATGCCTTGGCATAAACCTAGGATAGAATATATTACATTATAGGTTTTATGAAATTTGAAAAATTAGTTTCTGCAATGTGGTAAGTACCAAACCATTGCATACTAATAAAAAATGTTTTTTTTTCTTTTTTAAACTAATGAAGAAACAAATTTTACCATATTGTAATACATCGTTGAAAAGAGAATGAAGTGTACTATCGAATGCAAAAAAAAATCCATATAAAAAACGAAAGTTGTAGTCAGTATCTCAAAAACAAAACACATTTTTTGCTGTTACCCTTACTGTAAAGATCTTAAAAAAGTGCCTGTACAACGTGTAAGTTAAAATGACATAACGCTTTAAATTAAAGGAACTACGCGGGTTTTCCGAAAATGCATGTATTTGTTTTTTCCCAATTATTTCAAAAAGTAAAAAAGTTGCATCAAATATCAATGCATCGTTGAAACGCACAAGAAACTCTAAGACTTTTTCCATTTAACCGACTTCAATCTTTAGTATTAATCAAGTTAGCAATACATGCAGGCTCAATTTGGGGTACACTGTATATGTGTATATGTATAGAATATGTCCATAATGCATGTATAAGTATATGTGTGCATAAGTGTATATGTAATTGTTATACAAATTTGTGTGGTTATTTTAAGATGTTTCGTAATACTGTACAATTTTTTTTATGTTGTCTTCAGAGTCCTGAGGATGTGTCAAAATACACGAAACGTCGACTAGTTGAAACTTTGGTTTTCTTTTTTCTGCCGAACTTACCCCCACTATTTTAATAAATATACATAATAATAACAACTTTATAATAAAAATCCTGATATATCATTTTTGGAGGTTTACCATGTAAAACCCTAAAATTAGTAACAATAATAATTTTTCAAGTTAAGCTTATAATATCAATATTTGTGTATCCATTAAGAAACAAATAAGTATTGGTACTCCAAATGCTACTTGCGTGTTGTTTTATTTTTCCTCATCGTTTTCGTTCTTTCGTTTCGTTCATTATTTTTCTCAAACTTGAGTTTGGTATAATATTTATAGAAATATAGGTCCAGGTATGTTATAAATTATGTACCTACTTGTATTATAAATTTGATGCAATATTTGTTAAAATTAAATTTCCTGTGCTACCCTATCACGATAACATGCAACAAGCCCACGTTATAAAATATAAATTTGTAATTGTAGTCGAAATAAGATTTCAGAAGAAAATTTTAAAAACATTCATTCAAATGTAGATATCTGATTGTGATCGTTTGTCAAACATGCTCTTGGTTGTTTTTCTTTTTTCTTTGGAGGAAACAAATATCAAGTTTTTCTTTTTTATTTTTTCTTCCATAAAGAACTTATTTTAAAAAAATCTGACACATTATTAGTTTATTAAGTCCGTATTTATGCATTAATAGAAAAAAATAAAATATAATAATTATTAGGTATTACATAGGCATTCTTCCAAACCTAACATGATAATTGATAACATTAACAAATACCTAAAATAAAAAAAAAAACTTATCGTGCTAATAATATGTCAATGTTTCAGTTAGTTAATTATAAAAGAATATTAGTGTGTAACATAATTATATGATTATTGTTTAATAGAATATAACAAGCATTTCAAAATATATACATACATAGCACACAATATATTAAATATCATTAAAATTATTTTAACTGGGGTAATTGTTACTAACGAAGTCAATATAAAAGATTATTTGAAAACCCTGTACATGTCTTTAATTATACACTTTCGTCAGTTCTTTAGTAAATAAACAAATGCGTACCATTCGTCATGTTCATGTACTAAATGTGAACTCATTTTCGAATGCTGATTAACGTAAATTATCGTTGATGGCTGTGACAGTTTCCAGGCGAAGGGTCCTCGGGACAAAACTTATTCATTCATTAGATTTAAAGAAATAATTTCAAACGTTTTGAGATTGTTTCTCATTTACACAACCCCTTCTTTAGTAAACAAGCCATCATTTGGATAAAAGAAGGGCCAACCCTAAAATTCCAAGAAATGAGAAGCATAATCTCACCCAAACCCTTTCAACCAATTAAAATTTTAAGGAATAATAGCATTTCCCTTTAAAAATTTAAATGTTAATTACGAAATTATTTTTAGAAGGAAGATTTAGCCTGTATAATAATTTTATCTCCGATAGAATTAAGTGACGAGTTTATACTTATACTGCTGTTGAAGCAAATAAATTACAAACTAGCATGAATATTTATTATCCTAGATCATAAAAAATTATTTGCAATTATTTAATTGCAGTTAATCTATCACTGTGACTAGATTTGTCTCGTCCACGATAATAGAAACTATGACCAAGATAATGATGAACACAGCTTTGATTAGGAATGTGTCGAAAGACAATTTGATAAAACTGGATACCGAATCTTCGAGTTAAAATTTCGTCCGAATACCGAATAATAAAATAAAATTTGACCTTCAATATCGGCGTCGATTATCACCGAATAATCGGTGCTGAATAATAAAGGATCAGCAGAGCACAAAATATTTTTTGTTATTAAAAGGTTGAAGTACACAGAATAAATGTTTGTTTCTGAACCTTTGTTAGAAGACAACAAACTAGATATTGAACAAAAAATAAAATGTAAAAATTGAGTACGTCAAGTATTCGAGTGCCGTTTTCGAGTACTTGTATTCGAGTAACGCCAGCTCTAAATGCCACTTGTTCGCTTGTAATGACAACAAATAAATCCTGCAAAATAAGTTAGGATCACAGTCAACTTAATTAATAAATTTATGAAATATTAGCTGTGAATTTTCGCCGAAAAGATAAGGCTTTTTTGAAAAAGTGATAAATATTTTGGGTACCTAGTTTAGTTGGTTAGTGTATAATTTTATTTTGTAATTTAGTAGAAAATTGTCTATTAAAACAAATTAAAGAATGAAAATAAGACAGTCGGCTTTCTCTTTTTTTGAAATTTTAAATTTATTTTTTGGGCGTGGAAAGGGTTATAATTTCTAAACCTCTTAATTACTGATATCGTACAAATTTGGTATAGTGCTTTAAGTAATTAATATCATTTTATCTAAATAACCGTTTACATTCGATTCTCTCAGCAAATTAACCTCGTTGCAAATTTGATCGCATTTTTTTCTCGTTTTAATTAAATTGAAATTTGAACCTTCTGTTTGAAATTCAATGTCTCAAACAAGTTTTCTTGCAAATTCTTCGATTAATCGAAGATACCGAAAAGAGCCCAAAGTAAAATAATACAATACATTAATTTTTGCTGCCACTTCCCACCGCCGAAAACCTTATATAAAAATAAAATTTACAAAAAAGGAAAAATACGGGTTTCTTGTTTTTCTAATATCTTCATATGGTTAAAATTCGGCCCCACCTTTTAAAAATTTCCCTGAATGTGTAGAAGCTTTACAAAAAAAAAAGAAATAAATACATCTGTCACTGTGAAAACCGATAATAATACCAGATAAATAAATACCTCTTTATTTTTCGACGACTACTGGATTTTTTATTGTATTTGTTTTTTTATCGTTCTACGGTCCATATTTTTTTAAATGAATGATGCACCGAGAAATTATTATAAAAATCCAAGACTACTGTACATGGTCATCACGCGAAAATGACCTAATTTGAAGTAAGTTGGGTATTTTTGAAGTTATCAAAAATGTTAACGTTAACTACTTGGTTTCACAGAATCCTAATTTTGAAGAAAAAAAACAATATTGTGCATCGTGTTTAAGAAATAAGACATCTTGCTTTGTTTTGTTTTCTTTAAATAAAATATCTGTATATTTTAAAATAATTTGATATTCCTCATTTGTTGATTTTAAAAATACCAACATCTGTCATGTTATCTTAAAAAGTTTTTGTGATATTTGGATATTATTATTAAAATATTAATGATTTTGTTAAACATAGTTATTTTTGAAAGCAGAATGTTGAATTTCTGAAACAAAGATGCAGTTTACTCATCAAAGTAATGTTTCTCAAAAAAAAAAAGATATCTGTCATGGCTAATTCTTCTCCTCCTTTTCAAAGGCAACTAACTTTATCAAAATCGTTAACGATATTTTAACACGAAACCCAAATATATCAAAAACATTTTAGGATAACATGTTATTTCCGAAATCAGAAAAATGAGAAAAATCAAACTGTTTTAAAACACATTTAAAAAAAAAACAAAAATATCGTATTTCTTAAATGCGCTGCGCAATTGTTTTTTGATTTAAAAATTTGGATTTTTCGAAAAAAAAAAATTAATGAAGGTATTTACACCGTTGATAACTTTAAAATTAACAAGTGACATTAAAAATAGACATTTTTGCGTGATGATTCTATTAATACATAAGGAGTGATCCAGGAAATGTACACTCCTCATTTTCTATTTATGAACATAAAAAATTTAAAACTGGGTGAGTTTAAAAGAGATAGTCGCTATTTTTTACATTACTGTTAAACTGTCGACATTATCGACATTATTATCACTGTTTTACTATGAAAATAAATTGTGGTGGTATGATGAAGGAAGTCGACCTTTTTTTTGTTACTTTCGTACAATTGTAATGCCGAATTATTTGTACACTATGCTATAAACCACTTCCCATTTAGAGGTACTTTGTTACAATATAAATGTATCTATTTTCATTTACTATTTTCTCAATTTATGAGAAATATCGTGATATCGTTGCAACTGCACTTCTCTATTTGTTTTTCATATTAACAGTAGTTATTCAAACTGTGTTTTTTTATGAATTCATTTTTATATACTTTATTCCAAAACATAAAGAATATTCCATATAAAACAATTATACAATGTTAATATTCTTAACCTAAACAAATCTCGTTTTTGTTCGTAGGCTCATGATTAAATTAGTCAGAAGTGTTTCATTCTGACCCAGTATCATTTGATACCATGTAGAAATCATTCGATGTAAATAATTTACATGAATATTTTTATAGAAACGCATTAATAAATCACATGCTCATCTACAAACAAATAATTCATAGGATCGATTGTCACTGATAAATAATCTATGATGGAATCGATATTAATATTAATATATGAAAATATTACCTTGTTTTCCATCCTTATAATATATCGTGATTTAACAATCTCCGCATGTTGTGCAACACTATAATTTTTAAATAAATTAATATTATATACAAAGTACTATTTTAATGGCGACACATATATTTTTTATGATTAGGTATTTATTATTTGCCAAGGCCAAAACATCGTCGCAAATCTAATATTGTTGTAATAAAATGTATATTAAGTTATGATTGATATTCATTATAGATTGTTATTATAAATCATTGTATCGAGTCTTGGATATTACTATGTGGTCACAGACTGTGATGTGGTGTGGTGAGTAAATAACTAGTTATAACACGTGCAATCGACGGTGCCGACCGCAAATATTTATTTCGGTTAAGGTGATGTGTTAGCACTCCCTCGTCGCCAGGATTGTCAACACAAAACTGTTAAAATTTTTCTATTGATGGGAAGAATAAATGAAAACACATACTTCATCTTAAATACCATATGGGTTCAATATATAAAATTACAGGCAATACTTTAATAAAATAATAGCAGATTCTTTTTTCTTCTTGTTCTCAAAGAACTATGCCAAGTTTGGGACACGAGTGAACAGTCATATATTAATTGACAGTGGGGTATGAAAAAGAGGTTTTTAATTTAACATAATTAATAGGTCTGGCGCACATACAGACCTTATCCCTCTTCAGGTTCCTCCTCTTCATCGGAGCTCTCTAATACTACAAAAATATTGCTGGCTGCTCTTGCTGACACTTAGATATCTTTGTGAAGGTATTGGGTATATCCCAGATACTATACGACTGTCATCACATGCGCTCAACAAACAACCGTACGACATCCATGTTTGCAAGAGCACTTTAATGACTTGAGCTTCTTCACCATCACGGTCTGTCAAAACTGGGGCCAAAACATACACATAATAGCGGGTACGATGCATGTACCTAGATTATTTTAAATCTTTGACGAAAACTGCGTTATGTATGACCATGCCATATTTGGTAATATTAGTTGCCTCAACACCACGATTTACCTGTATAAAAGGGCGCCCGTTACTAGCCACATGCTCTCCATACCAGTCTCTTTTTCAAAGAAGTCTAGCACTTCTCCAGCCAACGTGACTGGTTAAGATACTTTCCACATGATCCACAGTGGACTTTATCGCGACAAGTGGCCTCGTACCAGCTTGGTTTACCCCAACTGGTATATTCGCTGCTTGTTTATCTTTTCCCCAGAGTGAACTCTAGTCATATCAACCAAATCTGATTTCTCTGATATTACGGTATAGATTGCGTCCAGTGATCTAGGGTCGGATAAATTAACTGTAACAAATGCAATCCAGTCATATTATTTCAATGTCTTTGGTAAAATGTGTTACCACCGTCAACGTGGAGGGGTACCCTGAACGGAGAGAAATCGAACAAGACTAGTGGTGATACATTGTCATAATACTATGAACAACTGTAGCATTAATTAGTTCACAAGGTTGTGCCATGGAACTTATTAATCCTCTTTTGATGCCCATAATTCTTGCCATGTCTCAATCGACCTTTAAATGCAAATGTTTTTATTCTAGATCTAGCCCGTCTGAAATCCCATTTTCTTATCGTACGCTGGTAGAGCAGAAACACAAACACAACCGGTGTTTGTAGATGCATAGTTTAGTTGTAATGGTATAGTCCAACACATACATATACCATGGTCATATTTTCTACTAAAGAACACAAAGAACTATCGCCACCCTTTAGGCATAGAATAACTGTGCCTTCGGCATTGTTTTATATGAACCGCCAGCACGCTTCATGCACCTTTCTGTTTCGCGGTGAGAACTTTCATATGTAGCGACCCCGCGCTTTGATAAAAATATTAATAAATTTTACAAGTTCCTTTAAATTCAAGATGGCTATGTTATATTGGTGTATTCAACTATAACTCTTAATAACCAAATTAAATTTAAACTGATTATGTCTGGGAAAAATATTATGGCAATCAAGGATATTTTGTTTTCCAATTTTGTAATAAATATATAGTCATCTTTCATCAAGAAGTCTTTTGTGAAATTAGAAATGAAAAGGGATTCCCACAGACTGTTCTAGCAGGCCTATTTTACACATGAACGGAACATTATTTTCCTTGCACATTATAAAGCATATGCAAAATTTAAAAACTTTACCTCAAAAATTGTGGCTGCTATCGCGATACAGATATACAGACAGAAACTTTTTTGCTGCTGATATCATGTTTTTTCATGATAATTTGTCAAAATCCGTCTAAAAATGCAATAAAGAAATCATCTTCCTCGAGAATCATTTTCCTAAGGAAGCAATACCGCTGTTAAACAATTCATCTGACAAAGAAATAATAACGAAAGCAGTTCTATAATAACGTTAATTAGAAAAGCGGGTGGACAAATAAATAAATTACCTCAATTATTTCAATTGACTTGTTTCGAAGACAGATCTTTTTCATCACAATCAGTTAAATTTAAGATAATGTGAATATAAATACAAACAGTAAACATTTTAAATATTATAATCCTCAAAAGAGTACAATAACATGAAAAGATTAACAATTGAGATTAGATAAGAGTGATGATGTTGCATAATATATATATTTTTTAAATTTTTATTTATTTGAAACTCTTTACTTTTTATGTTTTTATCGACACAAGCCTAATTGCAATTGATTCTGATGGAGAAGTAATACATCCTAGAAATTGGTGATTGTGTAACAACATTTATTATTTTGTCTACCTACCCATTCAAAAATTTTTTTGTTTATCTTTTAACTTTAAGTCCAAAAAATTTCAACATATTTTCATGTGTTGAGACCAGACGTTTACGAATATTATCAAATTTACGCCTGTATGTGCGTGTGTGTACGCGCGTAAGCATATGATTAAAATTTTACGGGCGTGGTATCTCAAGAACCAAATAACGTTCGATATTGCGTTTTTTTGTTATATTTCACTATGTCAAACTCGGATATGATTAGTTTTTCAGCGATGTTGTTCCAGAAGATACTAAGTTATCACAAACAACGTGGCTTATAGTCAGCAATCAAGAATCAGAAAATTATAACTAAATTTATTTTTCCGATTATTTTAGTCTTTTAATTTTCAGATCGGTGCGGTGCGGTTGATCGATATAAATGTTTACTGTTTGTAGGTAAATTCATTCTCTATAAGAGAAATTGGAAGAAATGGTAAGTTTTTCTAAACTTCATGGACATTATTGGAGAAATTCAAAGCTAACTTTTTCACACAAGTTTTTGAAACACCCTGTGAGTAATACGTACAATTAAGAAAGAAACATTTACTCTCTATTGGATAAACCATTTTTCAACAAATTTTTTTTAGCTCACTCTTGACACTTTTCGAGATACAGCGTTTTTACGTGAACATTGTATTCTCGCCTTTAATTTTTGGAAAATGGTATCTACAGAAATCGCAGTTGGCCTGTAAAACAAATTTCCAGCAGTTGACAGTCGTTAATGGTGAAATTTAGTATCTTGGTTCAAAAATTGATTTGGTGTAGTAATATAGACAAAATGCCCAATATTACTCCAAGGCAAACAGCCAGATTAGTCGGAGTATTTGAAACACCCTGTGAGTAATACGTGCAATTAAGAAGAAGCATTTACTCTCTATTGGATAAACGATTTTTTAACAAACTTTTTTCTTGCTCGCTCTTGACACTTTTCGAGATACAGCGTTTTTACATGAACATTGTATTTTCGCCTTTAATTTTAGGGAAATGTTATCTATGGAAATCGCAGTTGGCCTGGAAAACAAATTTCCAGCAGTTGGCAGTCGTTAATGGTGAAATTTAGTATCTTGGTTCAAAAACTGATTTGGTGTAGTAATATAGAGAAAATGCCCAATATTACTCCAGATCAAACAGCCAGATTAGTCGAAGTTTTTGAAAGACCCCGTAAGTAATACGTATAATTAAGAAGAAAACATTTACTCTCTACTGGATAAACCATTTTTGAACAAACTTTTTCTGAGCTCACTTTTGACACTTTTCGAGATACAGCGTTTTTACGTGAACATTGTATTTTCGCCTTTAATTTTTTGGAAATGGTATCTACGGAAATCGCAGTTGGCCTGGAAAATAAATTTCCCGCAGTTGACAGTCGTTAATGGTGAAATTTAGTATTTTAGTTCAAAAATTGATTTGGTGTAGCAATATAGAGAAAATGCCCAATATTACTTCAGAACAAACAGCCAGATTAGTCGCTTTAGTAAATGACGGGCGAAGTAAACGATACGTTTCTCGTGAAGCGGGAGTTTATGAAGCAACAGACCTAAGAGCGATTCATAGGTATGAGTAAATGGGAAACATCAGTCTCAAGGTGGTTTCTGTTCGTCCGAGAAAAACATCCTGCATAAATGATCGTTTCATTAGGTTACAACTTTTACGAAACTGATTGAATACATCTGTAAGAGTGAAAAGACCTTCTCCAAATTCGGAATATTGTAAAGCAGTAAAGAAATAGTCTGCAGATGGCTTGGAGAGGTAAATTTAGAGGTCCTAAATTGGAGGTCCTACAGAGGTTGAAATAAGATTGGCCTTAACATGGTAGATATACGAGAGGTTTAAGCAAAATTTAATAGCAGAGTGCGAGAGTATTAATGGTTGGTCGGTTACGGTGTGGGATAGAGTTTTGATAGATAGACGTACAGCTCTATATGTTTTTCCAATAAGACAATTGTTGACAGCCAAATTTATAAAGAAAACATTTTACGACAGTACGTGTTACCTTTCGCTCCGTTAATTAGTGATAATTTTATCTTAATGTACGATAATGCTCGACCACATAGGGCAGCAATAGTGCGAAATTTATTGGATAATGCTGCCATCGTTACATTGGAATAGCAAGCTGGAAGACCCGATATGAATTCCATAGAGCAACTATAGAATGAACTCGGACGAAGAGTTTGATCTCGTGAGAGCTACTGAGACCCTTGCAGAGATGACTGATGCTTTGGTACAAGAGTGGAATTACATACCACAGCAAAGAAGCAGAAATTTAATTTCTAATGCGCCACGCAGGCAGATTGGAAATTCAAAGAACTAGTTGAGGCGACAATACAAGACACTAAACATGTCAATGTCTACTCTTGATTTTTTACTGTTTTGTTTTTCTGTAATGTTTGAGTTTGTTATTATTTATACATTAAAAAGGTTAAACTGATTGTGCCAGTTTATTTATTTAACTTCTTTAATTTATTGTTTGCCACGTATTTTTTGTGGAGGTGGCAAATTTGTTTTCCAGGAAAACTGCGATTTCCGTATACCATTTCCCATAATTAAAGGCAAAAATGCAAGGTTCACGCAAAAATGTTGTATCTCGGAACTACCAGTGATAGAACAGTGAGCAAAAAGGAAAAATGTTCATTAAAAAACAGCTTATATAATAAATGCTTTTTTTCGTAATTGCAGGTATTACTCACAGGACGTTTTAAAAACTTGTGAAAAGTTTAGCTATGAATTTCTCCAATAAGTTCCATGATTGTTAGAAAAACTTGCCTTTCCTTCCAATCTCGTTAATAGAGAATGAATTTATCTACAAAGTAATAAAAATTTATTCATATCGGTCCACCGGCCTGAAAATTAAAACACTTTAAAATTATCCGAAAAATCAAGTGCGTCATTTTTTTGGAATTGAGTGTATCTACGGTTATTAGAAAATATAGTTGTCAGTAACGCGTTTGTTTTGTGTTTACCATGCGAAAGGTAGTCGTGGCAATTTTTTAAAGGTATACAAAGTATACAGGGTGATTCAGGTTTTATCTTGGTTACTTCAGGAATTGATAGAATTTCCCAAAATAATGAGGGTTTCTCTGATAAAGTATATTCCAAAAACGCTTCCTTTCCGAGATAGATGGCGTCAAACTTTACTATTTTGAAAAGTTTTTTTAAGAATATCACGGAAACGAAAAGGGTCACCATCTTCATATTTGGTGTGCCTTACTTAGTTGGTCATAGGCATTATTTAGTGGTACAATTGCAACAATCCTCACATGGGGTGATACATTATAAAGGGGGCGGGCACACTAAAACCCACCCAACATTTTTCTGTTATGCCACCGGTTAAATTTGACCTTAATATTAAATTCACTATCCTTTTGCAAGTGATTTCTATTCCCATACTTTTTTAATATTTTGCTTTATTTTTGAAATATTTGACAAAATTCGTGACAGTGCTTAGTACTGTTGCTCAAATTTTATTTAATAAAAAATGTCAAAAACCTCAAAAATTTATTAACAAATATTAAAAATAATTGAATAACATTACAGTAAATGCTCAAAGTGCATACCTCTAGCTTCGATACTTTTTTTGACATCATCGAATTAGTGTATTAATATTCAGGATTCAAATCTGGTGAGCGCGGTGGCCAAGCCACTGGCCCTTCACCAGGTATCCTGGTATTTTGGTGGTTGTTGCCTAGACGTCCAATCCAACGACGTGGATAATTTTTATCCAACCACAGCCGTCCTTGCCGTCCATAATGCGCAGGGGCACCATCTAACTGAATCTAGTTTTCTACGAGTAAATTTAAGGGAACATCTTCAAGTATATCGTAAAGAAAGTTTTGAAGAAATTCATGAAATAAGCTCGCATTTAAACGAGGAGGTAAAAAATGCTGTCCACAAAGGTTATTATTTAAAACACCTATCCATTTACACAAAACTCTTGCTGAAACGTAGATTGCCTGGTACATCGAGGATTGATGTGCCCCAAATATGAAGGTTGTGGTAATTTACAACTCCAGCTCTTGTGAAATTAGATTCTTCTGTCCATAAAACCTTCTGCAAAAATTGAGGATTGACTTCTGTAGAATCTAAGACCCATCTACAAAAGTTGATACGTTTTTCAACATCTGCAAGATGCAAACCTTGTTCTGGTTGTAGATGAAAAGCCCTCCAATGATCTCGTCTAAGTGCTCTTAACACTCGTTACTAGGATACAAGGAGCTGCCGGACAGCTCGGCGTGTCCTTAAGGTTCTGTTTGCATCAAATATTCGAATTATTCGGTCATTGTTTCTAGGATACACGTTACGAATAGGTTCATTATTGCAGCGCAAACCACATTCAGAAAAATTTCGATGCACGTCTTTAAAAACCTGTGCATTAGGAACTCTTCTATTAGGATAACGTATTCAGAATTTTTCAACTGCAGCATTAGAATTGCCGTTACAGAAGCCATATACAAAATGGATATCAGCGTATTCTGCATTCGAAAAAGTTCTTGGCATTTTTGTTTAACAATAATGGTACTCTTGAATGACACTAATAATTATAATATTTCGACAAATGAACACTATGAGTTTTGTCTTTCACGGTTTGCTGTAATACGAAATAAAGTTTACGCAACGCTGCTATGCACTGTTACGAATTTTGTCATATTTCAAAAATAAAGCAAAGTATCAAAAAGTATAATAATATAAATCACTTGCAACAGGACGATGAATTTAATAATTAAGGTCAAATTTAACCGATGGCGTCACAGAACATTTTCGGGTGGGTTAGGACGCACCCTTTATAAAGTATTACCCCATGTGAGGATTATTACAATTGTACCATTAAATAATGCCTCTAATCGACCAAGTAATCACACAAAATATGAAGATGGTGACCCTTTCCGTTTCCGGGATATTCTTAAAAAACTTTTTAAAATAGTAAAGTTTAGCGCCATCTATCTCGGAAAAGAAGTGTTTTTGGAATATACTTTATCAGAGAAACCCTCATTATTTTGGGGAGTTCCATCAATTCCTGAACTTATCAAGATAAAACCTGAACCACCCTGTATAGATCGAATTTTTAGAAACAGGCAATTCATTTTATGATTTTACACATTGAAATTACTGAAATAATAAAAATGAACTTTTTAGCAAAACTTTTAAGTATAACTTTTTTTCATAACTAAATAGTCACTGCCAGAAACATAAACAGTTGTACCGAAGATCAGGCTTAACTTAAATTTTACCTCAAGCTCTTTCTGAAAATGCAAGATAAAATAATATTTTTTTCTTTAGTTTAATATAAATAATTCATGAACACGTAACTCAAAAAAGAGTGAAGAGGAAAGTAAAACATAGAGCTAAAATTTAAAATCAGTTTTTGGTTCAAATCCTTTATGAATTCATCCGTTAGGGTTTTATTATTGACAACATTTAGTTTCGAAAATTAATTCGTATTACGACGGCGAAAGAAGGCCCGCGCAAGTCAAGGTGAGTATTGGCGATAAATCTCCAGCTTTCTGCGAAACCATATACTGGGAATATAATATTTTCTCCCAGTGGGTAGATGCGGATGCAAACGATCACAAAAATTTGCCATGCACTAATTCATTTATTTCATTTACGCTCCATTGTGAGTGGAATATAGAAATCACATTCTTTCCGCGGGTCTCCTTTCCCCGACCAGAGAGTATTAAGATCATCGAAATATTTCTACCCAGAATTTATTTTACCGACTAAATTTATGTTTTTTGAATATAAACGACTTCTAAGATTCGTATTAAATCGACTAATAAAATTATATTACACAAGTAAACAAAGAATATAATGTGAAGGGTAGTATTATTAAAACATCTCTGTAGTAATTTGCATAAGAAATATATTAAAGAAAATGTTTATTGACTGTGCATCTTTATCTTTCCTCTTTGCCCATTGATTGAATTTATTTATACCCTCCATACGGACAGTTGGGTGGTGTTAATGTGTTTAGTGACGGTATGTATAATAATGCACTATCAGATATTGTGGTTCTGCCGTGAGACTTATGGTAACGTGGTGATAATATATTCATACGAGCAAAATCGTAGGAGGCTTTGGTTGTCGTGGGCATTGTCTGGTCTGTTCTTGTCGCTCCTGACTAGCTCGTAGCTCTTCTGCCATGTCTGGTTTGCAGTGTGTTTTGTATTTTTAACCGCACCGCTCTCACTCTCTTTAACTGGCTATTTAGTTATTGATATTGCTGGTTGGATATTTTGCATTCCATTTTACTTTCGTTGCACCGGAGATAAATCACAGCAATTATACTGCGATTTTTATATCTAATCTAGTATTTTTTATGTTACCTGTCGCCCCAAATAAATGATGTGGTCAAATTACTCCTCAGTTAATGCTTTAAGAGTTAATTAGATGAATTGATTTATTTACTTCATTTTTAGTTTAATAAGGAAGTTATTACAAATTTCCCAATTATGTATCAAGGTTTCAAATAGTATTATGAGTATAGTATGTACCAAAAGTATAGAATAAACTCATTTTCTTCGTTGACATAAGGTTACCGAAAGAAAAAACTCACAAACAACGGTTTTTAAATGCATCTATTCATCTTTTGGCTTAAAAAATCTTAAAATGATAATTCACAATTTGCATAATAAACGAAAAGGTCGTGAAAATAAAATTACAAATGGGTATTGATTTTTAGTGTATAACATCAAATATTACTTTTGAAAAACAGAGTGAACAAAAAATATAAAAAAAAATTTTTAAAAGAAGGAAAACATTATTGCTTTAATAATACTAATAATAATACACTTTATTCGGAAATTATGAAATTGTACATAACATAAAGAAAAATAAAAGGCGAAGTTTAGCTGTACACACGTGCTGCACATCTGTTCTTCTACTTAACCCGAAAAAATAACAGTAGATATTATATTATAGTAACAATATGAAATTTAATAATTATCCAAAATATAAACTAATTTTATCATTCTAGGGTTTTAGTATTTAAGTTGTTTTTAACAAAGCATAAACTTAAAAATTGTCATGTCACTGTATCGTCCGAGCTTTAGAGAAACCAAGAGTTCTTGTTTGAATTTCTTTTTAAAATCATTAAGAGATAAAGATTTGAGAGGTGCCGTAAGAGAGTTATAGAACTTTGCAATATTATAACTTTAACATCTTTCAAACAAAGCCGTTTTGTGAATAGGAGGGGTCATATTACCTTTAAACCTAATAATTAAATTAAGAACATCAGTTCGAAATCTAATTTTTCGGTAGAGATAAGTAGGAGTACAATTCACAATAATTTTCATATAAAGTGTACTGTGATGCAGGAGGCGTGCATTTTTCATATTTAACCAAAGCGTTTCTTTCAGTTTGTGACTAATAAGACTTCGTTTCCTGATACCATAGATAGATCTAAGGCAATAATTCTGAATTTTTGGTATTCATTGAGCTGTTGCAGCCGTTAAACATGGACCAAAACTGTGTCACCATAGTTAAAAATAGATAAAACTAAAGTTTAACAATACTGTTTTCAGCTTAATGTTTAGAAGATGTCTAGAATTATATAAAATTTTTAACCTAGATATAGTTTTTTTATGCAGTTTGAAATATGCTTATTAAATCTAAGCTCTGAATCTACAGTCAAACGTAAAACTTTTACCTCGTCTTTTACTGGTATATCGATATTATTGATATTAATTTTTACATCTCGTAGGAGACGCGATCTGTCAGTATGTCTGCCAAAAAACATTGCTGCAAATTTCATGGGATTTGAATGGAGGGAATGTTCTAGAGATATTTCTAAATCATTATTAATAATACTACAACCATTTTGGAGATGACTTTGGTCAAAACTATAAAAAAAATTGCGTGTCGTCTGCATACATTTGTATCTTACAATTGGTTAAAAATGTTGGAAAAAAATATGTGTAAATTGTAAAAAGAACGGGTCCTAATATAGAACCTTGAGCACTCCCCACGAGATATCTATAGGATTGGAATATTTGTATTTAAGCACAACCTTTTGTTGTCGTTCAATTAAATAATTATTAGTAAAATTGACAGCATTCATATCAAATCCAATAAATTTTAAAATTTGTAGTAAGATATTATGTTGAATAGTATCGAAAGCCTTTGAGTAGTCGACCAACACCAAAATAGAACATAAATTAGAGTCAATTGAACTAAGCAGATGATCTGTAATATTTAGTAATGTAGTAGCACAGCTATGCCCTTCCCTGTATTTTGTTATTACTTAAGTGGTCGATAATTTGAGCTATAACTATATATTCAATAATTTTAGATAAGACAGGCAAAATGATTATCGGTCTTAGATCATCGAAATCTTTAGGATTGTTGGTTTTAGGGAGAGGAATAACATAATGCCATTTTCCATGCCAAGGGATAAACAGAATTTTTTAAACAAAAATTCACAATATGGCAAATATATTTTAAAATAAAAGGACAACATAAGATAATAAAATCAATGTGCATACAATCTGACCCAACAGTTTTGAATTTTATATTGAATAAGTATTTACATATGTCCATTTCAGTAACAGTTTTAAATGTAAGAACAGAAGTTACATTTGCTTTTATATTATTATTATAATAATTAAGATTATCAGATGTATTATTTTTTGGTATGGAGTTTATAAAATGATTGTTTATTAAGTCCTCATCTGCGAGATTAGAAGGAATATTTGTAATTTGTTTTTTATTGTAAATATTAAGTTGTTTTAATTTTCTCCAAGTAGCATTCATATCATTTTCTGAAAATCGTAAGAAAGCTTTTTTTTCTCTTCTTATGGAGCTAGTTGTAAAGTTTTTTAGGTCTTTGTAATTTTGCCAGTTTTGTGGAGTTTCATTTTGTTGATATTTTTGTAATGCTTTATTTTCTATTTTAACTAATTCTTTTATGTCATCGGTAATCCATGGCTTACATAGTTTTTTAAAAATGCAGGTCCATGAAATTCCATGAAAACAGTGATATTCTCATTTAAAAAATTGACTTTAACATCTATGTTATCCAAATCATATATATTATCCTATGGTATGTGCATATAGCTGATTCTTATCAATATTTTTTATATTTATGAAAATATTAATTAGAATATTTTCTAAATTATTCATAAACTCATTACAGTTATAATTAGGAGGTCTATATATGCAACCTATGGAAAATTTAGTTTTGCTTAGTTTCAAATCAATAACTTAAAAGGGATCGTATTAAATGCTCAAAATGATGTTCGCTTGCAATTGGGAAATGTCTCGGTCAATAAATTCTCTTAATACATTCGAAATCATATCTGGTGTAACTGATCGTACCTCCTGTCGAAGTTACGAGGATTACTTACATAAATGTGTTTTTTGAGATAGCTCCAAAAAAATAAATTTAACTTGGTAAGGTCTGGGTTGGTAATTTAATTAGTCCGCCATTCTAGCGATATGAAAATATTTCATTAAAGTGTAAACATACAAGAACTTTATACTGTGCTGTTTTACCATCCTGATGAAAATAAAGATGATCCCTAACAGCACTTGGTAATTCGTTATGAGGAAACAGTTCTTAAAGCAGGAACCAAATATATCGTAAAAACTGTAGATAATTTCCACCAGTTACATTTTCTTCGAAAAAGAAAGGACTCTTCTATATCCTCAACCACGCCGGCCCATGTGTATAATTTTTGGGGTTGCTTAGAGTATTTTCCTTTTACCCAGATTCTCAATATCTGCAAATATAGCGATTTATTGTCCTCGTTGATGTAATATAATTCATCCGAAACAAAATTGTGACAGAAGTAAAGTATTTCATCCTTTGAGTCACAAAAATGCGAAAAACTCTGAAAAGAGTTTGCGTTTTATACCCAATAATGAAACGAATATTATAATTCCATTGTCAGTATGTGTTACATTCTCACAACTACTAAAATTAAGGAATTTCACTAAATGAAACATTTTCTTTACTTAGATTTATAGTTTTTTGGACTATAGTTGCACTTTGTATAATACTTGATTTGCTATATTTGTTTTACTTTGCACCAAATTTTCAACAGAGACCATAGCAACTGCCGTCGACTAAACCCCCATGACGCCATGAGTTGCTGAGGAGTGAGGATCTACATAGACAATGGCTAGTAAAGGATGTTGGATTTGGTAAGCTCTTGTACCTGGTATTTTTCCAAAGGTGTTTTTGCTATTTTGCTGACTTATAAAATAAATAGAATCGACAATGGCTGGTGTAAGGCGGATGGTGTGCGCCGTGTTAATGATATAGATCAAAATTATTTCCTTTATTTTTGGTGACTACAGAGGTTCGGGATATTTTAGTCTTTTTTTATACCAAGCTCGGTAGCGCAGTGAGCCAGAGCGTTAAGTGACAAACGTAGCTGGTTTACTACCTATCGACTCCCGGGTTCAAATCCCGGTTTCGATTCTGACAAAGTTGAAGGGTTTGGTTATATATGTCCGGGTTTTTTTCAACTCTGTAACTCCTGTCCACGCAGCTTCGGCTTTGGTTTGGGGGTTGTCTAGTGTATGTGGTGGGTTTTGTGTTTTTTTATGTATTAAGTATTGTTATTATTAAAGGTGATCCTACATATTCAGTCTAATCAACATTTAGGTTTATTAATTCTACTCCCCAGCATGCGCCTGCAATTCCGAGGATCAGTGCATAATAATACCTTTATAAATCCTTTAGTATAATCGTATCTTCATCATTACATATTAATCTTTATTTACTTGAGACAAAAAAGTGTAAATTTGTTCATTTGTCAAAATTATTGAGTTTTTTGCTTGATATCCGCCAGTACAAAAATCTTCAGTCTTCAAAAATAACACTAGTTTTGAATGTTTACTTACATATCTTATTCACTATTATATAGAATTTTAAAATAGAATGTTGAGCCCATAGCAAGGAAGATTTGTATTTTTTAATTTTTCCCATATACGTTTGTACCTTCTTTTTCTTGCACCATTCTCTGAACTGATTGTACGCTTTATCATACAATTGTATTGAGTGGAATGAAAAATAATATTAACTGAAAATTTTTTGCTAATTATTATTTACTAACTTTTACAAATCTTATCACAGATAAGTATAACATAATATCTTTTTAAACAATTATTTCCCAGCTATTTGCCAAAACGCTGAAACTTAGATCACAAAAACGATAATATGCACATTACGTTCAGTACAACTGACTCAATAATGTTATTTTTAATTTCAACTATTCTGTATAGTAAAACCAAAAATAAATAAAACACAAGGTACTCACCAGTTGACACTCACTTTAAAAAACTTTAAAATATCTACCGACACGTGTATTGCGTCATCATGGTAGCCAGCACATTCAAAGAATCCAAAGTAAGAAAACTTGTAAACCTTAATGTAATAAACATTAATGGCTTCAGAGAACAGAATAATTGAAATTATATAGTGGAAATACCCCTTAGGGTCGAATGAAATAATTTAAAAACAAATTAAGTTCCTCTTCTTGATAAAAGTTAAAATATAGAGTGGAATGAAAAATAATATTAACTGAAAATTTTTTTGCTAATTATTCTTTACTAACTTTTACAAATCTACAATTGTATTGATAAGTTTAAAACTACCGCACTGACAGCTTCAACGATTTTACTTTAACAACAATGCAATGCATATTATTTAATTTCAATAACTGGTTTAACAATTATTGAATATTTTTACGTTTAACACTAGTTTAAAGGTAAATTTTAACATGCTTCCCCATATGACGTTCTTAATTCGATAAGCTAACGTTAAAAGGCCTACTTTTAATAGCGATCGTAGAAGACCATTTTTAGTGTGAACGTTCAATCGAAGTTATCATGCACGGAATTATTGTTGTTTGAACAATTTATTGGCATTTTGTGAAACCGTTTATAAGTACACCGCGAAAGTGTGGTATGTAAAGTTCGTTTTATCTATTCGCATAATCGTAATAATTACGTTGAAATCGATCGATCTGCATGTAGAAAGTTTTAGTTGAAATATTGAACTATTCATTATTCAATGTATGCTTGGATATTTTTTAAAATCAAACACAATAATTTGCATTTAAAGAGTGACAGGACAAACTCCTGTTGTCATATGCACACATAAATAAATATGAAACATGGCAAGCGAATAACCATAAACAATACCTTCAATTACCACTCATTAAAAGCGGCAACAGGATAATGAGGTCAAATAATAAACAACATAATAAGGCAATAAATCGAGACTTAACTACAAATCATTTCCATATTCGTTTCTTGCACAGATTTATTTGCTTATTTAATATATAAGCAATGAATTATACATCGTAGACTTAACAGGAAAGGAAACAGACATTTTCCAACATGCTGATAAAATAGTTAGATACAAAAACAACTGGTATTCGGTGCATACAAAATCCATTGTTCCTAATTAAAAATTTTAAAGCTTGATTGCTAGTCGGTTAAATAGATGCTATCTTAACTTTGCATTACTGCAAAATTTGTACCAGACTCAGGTAAAATTTGGTAATATTTAATTCGCTCCAGTTGCAATACAAAAAACGAAAACTCCTAGACCTCTGCACAACGTCTTTCATTCTTATCGAATTTCATCAGGGGGTTTAAAAAACACGAAAATATTATTTAAAAATATATTCCGATAAGAATGTCAGAGATGTGCAACGGTCTAGGGGTTTTCGTTTTTGTATTGTAACTAGAGGGAATCATTTCATTAACGCATTTTCATAAGAATGATAGAGCAGAAAAAGCGTTCTTTCCCGAGGTGTATATACTATTTTCCACGATGGGGGGTAGAAATACATAATTTCGTAAATAAAGAATTTTAACAAATCGAAACTATATTACAATAATGCCTTTGAGCTGTTTCAATGCAATGTACTGCGACGTGTTTTTCTTTTCATTCAAGAAAAAAATGTCACTTGTGACGATCGAGACTACCGCGGTAATACGGTGTTCGGTTTGCGGTTGTATGGGGCACCGCGCCAGTTCCTCTTTATAGTGCAGGAACAGCACTTTAGCCTATTGGCGGATAATTGGGTCTAGGATAACTACAGTGAAGACGGAAATTTCCAGGGGTCGAGAAAAAGTAAACCGGAAATAAGAACAAGGCATTGACAATTTTAAAAAATTGTTTTTATTTAAGCAAATTTATAAATTTAACAATTAAACAGATAACGGCATTTATTAACACACAATTATTTATAAACAAAAAGACATATTTATGTGTGCTTCAAACAAAACCTATTGCCATACACCTAAGTAGATATAAGTGTTAATAAAAAGGCGACTGTATCAGTGTGTACTTTAAATAAATGTGGATAAATAGAATTAAAATTACTACTAGGGGAAAAAACTACAAACAAAGTTTACAAAATTACTTAAATTTGCTTTTAGAGTCGGTCTTTTCAGATGTGCCCTATATACACGGGTAAAGGACGTGAGCGGTTGTGCCTTTAAGAGCGGAGTTGATGACCTTACTCAGTTCAACACAAATTCTGAATGACACACTGTTAGTCCCAGCTTATTTGCCACCGCTACCGATTTGCGTCTTCTTGCGATGGCAATAATGCTAGGATTAACAGTATGTCACTCAGTTAATGCGTTGAAATCAAACGTAACGAACTATTCTGATGATCACTTTTTCGACCTCTTCACTGCTAACGATTTGCTTCTCCTTACAGTAGCAAATAAGCTGGGACCAACAGTGTATCACTCAGACTTTCGTGTTGAAATCAGTAAGGGGTTAAACTCCGATCTTAAACTCCTGAACAGACCGGTTCTAAAAGTAATTTTTTCCCCTAGGAGTATTTTTATTTTCACTTATCCACATTTATTTAATGTACACACTGATAGAGCCTACAACTTTTTAGAAACATGCTTATTTCTAAAGTGTATGGCAATAGATTTTGTTTGATGGCGTTACTTTTCTAATTATTAAATTTACAGATTTACTTAAACAAAAATATTTTTGTAAAATTCTCAGTGCCTTGTTCTTTTATTTCCGGTTTACTTTTTCTAAACCCCTGGATATTTCCGTCTTCACTGTAGTTATCCTAGATCCAATTTTCCGCCAATAGGCTAAATTGATGTTCTTACACTCTAAAGAGGAACTGGCGCCCGAGACAACCGCAAACCGAACACCGTATTACCACCGTAGTCTCGATCGTCACAAGGGATGTCTCTTTCTTGAGTGAAGAGTAAAGCACCTCACAGTACCTTGAATTGAAATAGCTCAAAAACTATTAAATAATATGCTTCCAATTTGTTACAATTCTTTATTTACGAAATTATGTATTTCTTCTACTCCCGGTCGTGCAAAAATAGTATATACACCTCAGGAGAAAACGCTTTTTTCTGCTCTGTCATTCTTATGAGAATGTGTTAGTGAAATGATTCCCTCCAGTTAAAATACAAAAACAAAGACCCCCTAGACCGTTGCACAACGTCTGTCATTCTTGTCGGAATATATTTTTAAATAATATGTTCGTGTTGTTTGAATCTGCTGATGAATTTCGATAAGAATGAAAGACGTTGTGCAGAGGTCTAGGGGCTTTGTTTATTGAGTGGAGTAATAATGGACTGGTATTGTACAATGCACAAAATATGTGCAGAGTTGCACACGTTATTTGATATTAGGTAAATGTTGCTCCGGAATTGGTACGAAAATTATAACGTATTTTCCATTTTCGGTCATTTCGAAATCATAAATACTAATCAGTCTTCATTCATCGGTGTACTTGCCTTGGGGTAAGGGATATTTCTACCTCGAGATAAGCGAGAACATATTATCTATGTAAAAAAATTATTGACAACTCTGAAACAAGATTTGTTGCTGATTTATCCTTACCTAAAATGGGTATAATTATACTAGGTTTATTTATCGATAAATTACCTCAAAGTTAACTAACATAAAAAAGAGGTGACTATTTTCTAAACAGAAGACAAAACTTTTAAATTTTAATGACTTTCTGAGTATTTTTTAATGATCAGTGGGTACTAGGCCTATTAGATATTACGACAAAATGTTTTTCCCTAAAAAGACGGAATGTTTCAGATTGCACTGCATTGACAATTTAAAACTAATTTATGGTTATTTATTATATTTTGATTTTCAACATAATGTTAGTAAGTAAAACTGTCATTTAATGATATTTCCACCAACAAAATTAAAAATTTTTATAACTTTCCCTAATTCAAAAACATTTGGAATATAATATAACAAAAGGCGATGGGGATTAAATTTATCTGGAATTTGCATTTACCCCGCATCACCTTACTATTTTTTCATTTAAATTGTTGAAATGCCTAATAATATTCAATCTCAGCATATTTTAAGTTCTTACAAAAAGTACTTACGTACATTACAAGTACACATTACCTAAAAAAATATACAATAATTAGCGATTGACGATAAATGTATTTTGCACACTCCTATATATCATTTTTTTGTAACAAAACAAAAATAAAGAAGGAAATTTGCTTTTTAATGTTTCAAAAATATTTTATTAGAAACTCTACACGTGTTTCGGCTTTTTAGGCCTTTGTCAAGAGTACAGGGAATACTGAACAGTAAAATTTGTGTCCATTGCTTATATAACTACATCTGGTACCTACTATAAAACTATTGTAAAGTATGTTTTTATAAGTGGAATATTACTTTATTTTTTAAATCTAAATTATTTTATTTAAAATATGGTGGCCGGTAAAAATTTGTTGTTCATTCGTTAAGTTTTTTATTATTTTTAACAGCTTTACTTATTTCTAATTGTTCTAATAGATCAAGTTTCTTTCCTTTCTTTTCGAATGGAGTAATTTGACATTATTTAAATCGATAAAATGACTGTTTTCTATACAATGTGTTGACATGCCCGTACTATATACATTGTTTACAATAGATTTCCTGTGTTCATCGATTCGCTTTTTTTACATTTCGTCCAGTTTGTCCAATGTATATAGCATCACAGTCACTACATTTTAACTCATATACTCCTGTTTTTTGTAGTTTTTCAGTTTTATCCTTATTATTAATTAACATTTTACCTAAATTATTTTTATTTACTGAAATTGTTCTACATCCTAGTTTATTCAGTTTATTACTAACTCTATTGCTGATCTTAGGCCTATAATTAATGCATTTATATCTCTTATTGCATTCCTGAGAAGAAGCGGCATAAAACTCTTTACGTAATGTTTTCTTCTCAGGAATGCAATAAGAGATATAAATGCATTAATTATAGGCCTAAGATCAGCAATAGAGTTAGTAATAAACTGAATAAACTAGGATGTAGAACAATTTCAGTAAATAAAAATAATTTAGGTAAAATGTTAATTAATAATAAGGATAAAACTGAAAAACTACAAAAAACAGGAGTATATGAGTTAAAATGTAGTGACTGTGATGCTATATACATTGGACAAACTGGACGAAATGTAAAAAAGCGAATCGATGAACACAGGAAATCTATTGTAAACAATGTATAAAGTACGGGCATGTCAACACATTGTATAGACAACAGTCATTTTATCGATTTAAATAATGTCAAATTACTCCATTCGGAAAAGAAAGGAAAGAAACTTGATCTATTAGAACAATTAGAAATAAGTAAAGCTGTTAAAAATAATAAAAACTTAACGAATGAACAACAAATTTTTACCGGCCACCATATTTTAAATAAAATAATTTAGATTTAAAAAATTCCACTTATAAAAAACACACTTTACAATAGTTTTATAGTAGGTACCAGATGTAGTTATATAAGCAATGGACACAAATTTTACTGTTCAGTATTCCCTGTACTCTTGACAAAGGCCTAAAAAGCCGAAACACGTGTAGAGTTTCTAATAAAATATTTTTGAAACATTAAAAAGCAAATTTCCTTCATATATTTAAAATATTTAATAATGTTTCACAAGGAGCCAACCACAGAATCAGTTCAGTGTATTAAAAATAAAGAATTTCCGTTGTCTATCAAAGAAGTAAATTCTTGATTCATACCTCTAAGAAAAAACATGAAATGGCAATAATAATAAATAGGACAAAAGAATAAGACAAAAAATATGTCTACATTATTATTTATTGGGGTATTATTTTAACGTGGTATGTTTTCAAAAAAGGACGAAAACTGTCATTGTATTTCAGGTTAACTCTCGTTTTCGTTAATGGCCGTAGAGATAAGTGCCAGTGTAGGAATTTGAGAGTAGCGCATATATCTTAAACGACACCTCAGAATGCAGAGGTAGAATATTCTATATAATATGCAGCATTCAATTTAAATTTTGTGGGAATCGGGTTTTGTTTTTTCCATCGTTTTATGGCTATTTATATGCCTATGGTAATATTAGTTTTGTTGCTTTTTTATTGAAAGCAACACCGACACTGTTATGTTCTACCTCAATAATTTTAATGGCCAATGGCCATTGTGACTTTAAATTAATGCATGTGCCATCTGATAAATAAAATGTTAAGTATTATCTGTGAAATTTCAATAGATACAAGCTATATTTTAAAAAGTTGTATGATTATAGATATTTTCATGTTCAAGATGGTGAAACAGATAACTGTGGTAAATAAAATTGTACGACGAGGCTTTCAGTCATTATATGCCAAAAAGATTATTAAAAACATAAGTTGAAATGCTTTCGTTTTATGAGATATAACGGGTGTTTTACCTAAGACTTTCAGAGTTTATATCCAGGGATGGGCATAATTTTGACTACTTATAATTCGATTACGTAACTGATTACTTTATAAAGGAAAAAAATGTAATCAAGTAATCGTAATTTGATCACATTTCAAATGTAATTAAAATCAAGTAATTTGATTACAATTCTTTTAAAGTAATTGGTAATCGTCATGTGTAAAAGTACTTGATTCGATTACGATTACTATTACTTTTTGGCAAATTTATGTTTTAATTATGCATTTTCCTAATAAATTTTCAATATTTACCAACTGATTCTCTTACAAAAAATATTTACTAATCAAATCAGATTAAGGAGGCGTTAGCATAACCTCATCACCAGGATTGCCAAAATAAAACTTTAAATCGCTGTTAAAATTTTTCTGTTGATGAAAAAGACCGTGGCAGAACACGGCTAATCAGTAATCACTGTCTACCTCTCCTGTGTTCAAATCTAAGCTGCGGAATCTGGCAAATGTCGGAGGGAAATGGTTGTTGTATATGTCTGCCCTGGTTGAGTGGTGGAATAGTAATGTGCTGAACTCCGCCAGGTTGTTAACGTAAATAACACAATAAAAAAAAAGATTCATCTTAAATACCATATCGATTTAATATATAAAATTACAGGCAATACTAATGAGCTTTTTTTTTAGTTAATAAGAAATACGAATATTTTATTTGGTAGAATTTTATTAAACTAAATAATCGTATTTCCTATTAATAAAAAAATACGCATCAGTGTGCCTCTAACATTAGCTATTTTTTTTCGTGGCAATCAACATAAGTAATCACAGGTACTTCCGATTATTCTGATTCGCTTTCCCCCTCTACATTTTTCGAATCATGACCTTGGGATTCACTTTTATGTTCACAAATTTGTAAATATATTAAACATGTTTAGACAATAACTGGTAGATAAACATGACCTTTTAGAAAAAAATATCAAAATACATGTAAGAAAAGTTGAGATTGTGCACCTTAGTGACAGCAGATTTAAAGTATTTTAACAGATTATGAAATCAAACACACAGAGACCTATACATTGCATAAATATACACTGAACTTGACTGCAATTTAAGGTTATGATCTATTGTACTGATTTGTATGATTTTGGAAAGTACTGCAATACATTCTTTCACCCCATGTGTCATTAGGATCCTGATTTTGAAAACATTAATTATGATCACGTAAACATGTTTGCATTTTCCAGCACATTTATATATTAAATCTATTGTGGTATTTAGGATGAATCGTTTGTTTTTGTTTTTCGATATTACTAACAGAAAAATTTGAACAGCGATTCATAGAATTTAAATTGGTAAAACACAGTTTTAAATGTTAAATGATAGTCTGTATGATTAGTACCCCCCATCAAAGCCATCCAACCAAATTCAACCAACCAACCAACCAATCAACCAAATGTTAAATGAGAATGTAATAAAAAATTCGGTTATAAAATAGGTAGGTAATTTGTAACCAATAATCGTTTCTGTAATTTGATTACACTTTAAAAAAATGTAATTTGTAATCAGTAATTGATTACATATTAAAAAATTGTATTTGTAATCAACGAAAGTAATTAAATTACCAACAAAAATATCTGATGTGGCCAGCACATAACTTTCTTAAACCAGTGTATATCATCTTGATCTAAGAACATAATTCTATTTAATTCCTCCCTTACCTCAATTAAATTTTAATAGCGTACCTTGAAATGTTTCATTAAAATTTTTAAATAATTAATTATCAGTTGTCAATAATAATTCATGTCATATATTTTAGTAATTTCTTCTTATTGACATTGACATTTTTGTAACTAAATTAGACAATTCAAACTGCTAAATTTAACCTTACTTTATTTCATGAGGTCAAATGTGTAAAAAATTTCAGTTTAAGTCAGCTTTATTTAAGTACATACTTGGAAAATATAATTTATTGGCTTGATATAGTACACAAAATTTATAAACTTTCATCAAGAATATATTTTTTAGTAAAGACAAATACAAAAATGTTAGGGCCCCGTGGACCTCCTTTCAGATAGACAGTTTTGCTCATCACCGAATTTATCATTGTCTTTGGCCTTTAGAATATGTGTACCAAATTTTAAAGCTCAAAAACTGTGGCTGCTATCGGGATACTATAGACATGTAGACAGATTTTTTTTCGTAAAGTTATGTTTTTTCATTATAAAAAATTTTTAATTATTTTTCCCGAAATTGCATCTATTTTCTTCTTTCTTTCATTATGTCTCCTCTAGTAGTACCACATTTACCAAATTTAATGTATCACCTAAAATGTTGTTGAAAATCATAATTACCATTACCATTATCATTAGTATTTTTGCGTTATCGAGGCCACACACACACACATACACACGCACGCATTCACGCACGCACGCACGCACGCATACACGCACGCACGCACACACACATCGTTCTGCATGCCTTGGGGTGAAGTTTGTCGTTCTTCACGCCCGTGGGCGAAGTTTATATCGTTCTTCACAGCTGGGGGGCGAAGTATGTATCGTTCTGCTAGCCTGCCGCCGAAGTGCTTCGTTCTGCACGCCTGAGGGCAAAGTTCATATTATACTGCATGTCTGAAGCGCGATCTGTATTTGTTTTGCATGCTTAAGACTAAAGCGCTGTGTGAATTCCAAGTCTAGGTAAAGGGGGACAAATAAGAATTTAGTGTGGACGAACTAAGGAGTACCTTTATGTGGCGCTGGTAGCTGGTACCTGTAGATTTTTTTATGATAAGGGAATATCAACACCATATTTATTTAGTTGTATGTATGACAACCTTAAACTCGTCTGTCATGAAGTAAATACGCAAAGAATCTCCAATGTGGCCATATCAACATCTTGTGAATAAGATTTGTTTCATTACTGTAGTAGTGTTTGAGGCATATTTATGTTATCAAAAAGGTAATGTAAATAATTATTGATATGTCGTATTCACTTTTATGAAATTTATGTGAATATAGCTGTTTGATAGTTGTTGAATTTGATAATTCATTTGAGAGCACCACCTTATAAATAGAGAGTCAAGGTTTACGTAGAGTTATTAATTGTATTGAAATTCAGATAAACTTGGTGTAAACGGTTTGAGTTCTGAGTTAGATTTTATTTTGTCGGGACACTCATTAACTTATCCAGGCTAAGTATTGTTTCGACTTGCTACATCTCCACGTCCTGTAGTATTGTGATCACATACTACCCTCTAAGGTAGGGAACTGAGAAAAAAAGGGTGGCAAACTTCATGACGAATGTATGACTTACATCATTATTCCGTTCAATTTTTCTTGCAGAAGACGTAGGATATTCTTCTCTCCAACATTACATTTAATTGGGTGTCTATATCAACAACAGGATTTTTTTTTAGGTATATATCTGACAACCATGCCCGAGCTCACGAAACTGTTTTTCTATCTTACTAACTGTCCCTTGTGATATACGAGGTAAGTCAGGAAATTTTTCACGAAAGAGGAACAAACTCTGCTCGTGTTCTAGTTTTGTCGCCATATCCAATCATCATTACGATTGTTATATGGTGAGCTTCAGTTAAACAACGCATTTTCTGATATTTACCACCACCGCTTAAAGCTATCAGATTTAACCATTCTTTTTAATCGAAATTCGGTTCTTGTTTTTTTTTTCTATTATCCACGTTATTTTTTTATATCAATGTAAAAAGCAGACACTTAATCTAAACGAGTCAATTTGGGATTTTTTCAATTTCTACAAACTTTTGCTTTATAGGTCACCGACAACATTTTTATGAGAAAGAGATTGACGTATAGGGTGATTTTTCATTAGCTTTACTCAAACTAAGTAAATTTGCTGTTATACCTAAATAAAACCTTGCCATCAGTATCTAGTAATAATAGCACAGGTCCACAAAAAAAATTTTTGTCTTGGTGCCGGAAAACCAAGCACTGATTTGAGAAATTTTTGATGTGCCGATTCGAAAAGAATATCATGATTTTTTTCGTAGGAGCTCTAGTTTTTGAGATACAATATAACAAATTTTGGTCTGATAAAATGTAAATTAATGAAATAATGGTGTATTCAGAGACCAAAATAATATTTTCTTACCTAAAATTAGGGTCTAAATAGCCCTCCTGGGTATTCCTCATGATCATAAAACCCAACCCTGGAACACGTGATGCCCCTCCACTAAATGATTCATGCTGGCCGATACTCGCCGGTGTTTACGACCACATTCTACAGTTCAGTTTAGTACTCAGTTTGGTAATGAGTTTTCGTGGGAAATTGAGACGTTTTTTGTTACATATGTGATGAATATACTTTGAAAGAAATCAGAAAACCCGTTTCTGATTTTACAAAAAAGGGCATATTTAGCTTATTTTGGCGTCCATAGGAGACCAGGATAAATATTGGACTCCACATTTCGTATGTTTTTTTATTGATAGTTCATTAGAAATGTGTCCTTTTACACAATGGTAACAAATATTGCTCTATACTAATTGGATATTCTACCAGGAGTATGAGACAATATCGCTAGTTTTAAAAAAGTCAGTTATGAAAAACATCAGTAGGTGATTTGTGTTGATCTAAATATAGTAATGTTACGTGTTTGCTATCCACACAAACACCTATACTCGTAGATTCGTTGATTGAAAGTCCAGGTAACACTTACTCACTACTTTATTTACTAATTAACAATTAATAACAATAGATTAATTAATGTCTTAACTATAATCACAACTGAACACTTATAAGTCTCTTTCTTATTTCTTCTTTACTCGTTCACGTTCGACTTAAGATTAATTCTCGGCCCACCGTGCGTCTTATTTATACATCCATTCACCTGGTCTAGAGTAGTCCAGAATATTCCCGGCCGTTCCCATACAATTCCAGTCTCATCTAACCAGTCTACACAGTCCAGTGGCGTAACACTGCCCCCTCCTTAAGCCTGAACGTCCCGATCAGGCAATTCATTGTTCCCTGCATACCTGGCTAGTCTCTCTATATGCACCACCTTCATCTTGGATTTTGGGCTTTGCTGAAATACAACGTCGTTTAGTCTGGTGACGACAGTGTAAGGACCTTCCCAGGGCGGGTGAAGCTTCGGGGACCTGCCTTTCTTTCGTTGTGGG
The DNA here is from genome assembly GCA_029963845.1 of Rhamnusium bicolor. NCBI lineage: Eukaryota > Metazoa > Arthropoda > Insecta > Coleoptera > Cerambycidae > Rhamnusium > Rhamnusium bicolor. The sequence continues at coordinate 190 of JANEYF010002602.1, read as the reverse complement.
TTATATAGCCAAACCAAATCTCCAGCCTGGAACCCTCCTGAATTTGCCTTGATCCGAATGCAATTCTAGGGGCACGCCAAATCGACATACTAGATTATCTACCAGAGCTTGAGCGACAGTGGCTGCTTCTTGGTTGGGTATGGCATTAGCTTCAGGCCACTTACTGAAATAGTCCATGGCAACTAAGATG
>JANEYF010002601.1:0-118706 GCA_029963845.1 Rhamnusium bicolor | reverse complement strand
TTTTAGGGTCGGAGAAGACGATTTTGTGGCTAATTTTTGTCTATCGCATGTGTGGAAGCCGTAAAAAGTAAATGTGTAGCTAATAATAGAGCTTTATTCATTTCGCAGTCATCGTACAATTGACAAGTCAAAAGTGGTGACGTAATTATAGGGAAGGATATGATTAGAAACTTTTATAAAGAATAAATTTTTTCTGAGAAATGAATATCAAAGTGAAAAAATCACATTTTATAATATTTCCACGAAATACGTCATTATAGCTAATATCGCTGCAGATAGAGGTTCGGCGTTAGCACAATTCGATTTTTTAGATTAAATTACATAGAGTAAGATATTTCGCTCAACGTATTCTGTTCTAAAAAAAGTCGATACCTTCACGTCATTTTAAAAATCCACCTATGACTCACTCGTTAAGATGGAACTTTAAGGACTTTCGTTTGAGATATAATTTGGCCAATAAGGGTTTTTGTGGTCGGAGAAGACGATTCTGTGGCTAATTTTTGTCTAACTTATGTGTGGAAACCGTGTAGCGAGTGTAGAAGCCGTGGAAGGTCAATGTGCAGCTAATAATAGAGTTTTACTCATTTCCCAGTCATCTTACAATTGACAGGTCAAAATTAGAGACGTAATTATAGGGAATGATATGATTAGAAACTTTTATAAAGAATAAATTTATCTGAGAAATGAGTACTAAAGTGGAAAAAATTGTATTATAAAGCGAAACAAAGCGAAATATAAAAATCACAAGGAAACACACAAAAAAATATCTGAATATGAAAGGAATTTATTGAATGTTTGAAATCATTAATACATATTCGAAATATGTAGCTTCGTTGTCAACAGTCGTCTTAAAGTGGAATGGTTTTCCTCGTAGAGTCCGCATACCAACTGACTACTGCATTAACTTCCCCTCCTTGGAAGCTCCGCCCATTTCCCCTCTACTAGGCATGAAAAGTAAACCGGTTTACATATCATCCATTTATCAAAAACTCAGTCGGACTGCATTTCATCCTCTTGGTTTACATTTCATGCCAGCGGTTTACATTTCATGCCATAGAGGACAAATTTGGTAGACTTTTCCTCCCGTTGAGGTATATATATATATATATATATATATATATATATATATATATATATATATATATATATATATATATATATATATATATATATATATATATATATATATATATATATATATATATATATATATATATATATATATATATATATATATATATATATATATATATATAAAAATATATGTATATATATATATATATATATATATATATATATATATATATATATATATATATATATATATATATATATATATATATATATATATATATATATATATATATCGTTCATGCAAGCGCAATTTGTCGTAACCCTCAAAAAAGTGAAAATCGACTTAATGGTATTATTCAATGAAGAGCATTATTCAACAGCTACCTGTAATACGTCGTATCCTACAGAAAATCATTTGGCGGTATATTTGCTTATAACAATATGTATTAACCCCATCGCATTATGTCAATACGTCGCAAGCCACATAGCCCGCTCATTTTGTGGGTTACGACATATTAGCACAAACCCAAACCTCTCACAGTTGGCCAGAATATTAAGTGACAATTGTGTCTTACGACATATTGCATTTTACTTTAGCTACAAATATTCTCTGGCTAGTTTGTTATTCCAACTCGAAACGTTAATCAATGCACTTTATTTAATTGTGGTGGGCAAAACTTTTAAAATTAGAATTAAAATACAAAAGAAGTGTGAAGGTGTATCATTCTGAGTTTTTAACAAGGTGAGTAAATACAATTTTAAACATTATGGCAAGCACTTTTTATAAAGGTTAGGTCAGGTCACACATAATTATTTTCTTATTATATTGACGTTTGATTAAAAACTAACTAAAATTAATTTAATTTTTTAACAGAAACACAGTTTTATATTTATTAGTAGGTATTGATAAGTTTTCCTCGGGATTAAAATAATTTAAATTCATAAATTTTAGATTAAAATGGCGTCAAGAGGTAAAAGAATGGTAGAAATGTCTCTCGAAAAAGCAGATTGTATTGCACCTGTAGTTGCTATAGCTACTATTAATCCAAACAATGATATTTATGTGATGGAACCAGAGAAGGAACTTCTTGATCATATTAACATATTAGGTGAACAAAATTTGATAATAGGTACGATATTAATTAGTGAATTAGCCACCTATTAAACAAAATATAATTTATTGTTTGTATTTATGAAATGATTGATTAAATGCTACATTTTAAAGCCATCACTTATTTTACATTATTATATTACAACTAAAAATTTGTTTTTTACCAGATCTTTAGTACATTTCTGCCATATTTCATCAGTCATTACAAACTTATTACCTATATCTGAATACCATACGTATCGATCATTGTGTAATAAAGATCTAATGTGTTTAGGTGCAGCTGATGAAAGGGCTTATATGCATGAACAGGAACATAATAATAATATTGTCTGGGAGGTTGTAGAAGGTTCACTGATATCAAATAATCAAAATATTGAGCAAGGTGTTACTTTTGACATAATAATTAATAAAGAAGAGGAGAATGGTAATATTCAGGGCCAAAATATACACCAAGATGTTGCTTCTGGAGAAATGATTCAGAGTGAAGAAGATGACTATGATGATGAAGTACAGGGTGTTGGCATTGGGACTGATGTAGAAAGCGAAAGTGAAAGTAACTGGGAAAGTGAAGGTCAAAGTGACTTGGAAGGTAACAATGACACAGAAGATGAAAGTAGTGACAACTCAGAAGGCAAAGGGGCAGTTCATAGATTCTCTAATGGTGAAAGTATCGCTAATAATGACAATAGAGATAAAGATGATGAAATGAACAATGGGGAGAACAACATCAATGATACTGAAAATGTCAAGAAACGAAAACGTGGTGATACAACTAAATGGAGAAGAAACTGGAATAAAAAATTAAGAATGATTGGGAAAAGCTATTTAGGCTTTACTAGGGTAGGTAATACCGTTAAGCAGAATAAACATAGAGATGAAAGAAGAATGGGTCAACGTTGTGAGTCTGCAGAATGCAAACGCAGTAGCTTACGAATGTGTTCTGATATTATCGATGACGAAAGAAAGCCACTATTTGAGATGTTTTGGTCTGATTTGTCATGGGATCAAAGAAAAATGTATATTGCTAACAATGTTATTAAAATAAATCCAAAAAAGACGCTATACAAATGAACCAAACTCTAGACGGTCCCATAGTTTTTTTTATCACTTGAAAATAAATAATATTCAGTATCCTGTGTGTAAAGCTATGTTTTTGTCGACTCTAGGTTTAGGTGAACGAACTGTTAGGGAATGGGTTTTGAAAAGTACAGATGGCATGCACCATTCCCAAGAAGTTGCACTTACTAAAAGAAAGCCAATAGAACACAATCGTAAGAAGGACATAGACAGTCAAAATAAATTCTTTGATGACCTTCCCAAGTTACCCTCACATTATGCAAGAAAGAACACCTCAAAAATGTTTTTAGAACAGAAAATTGAATCTCTAACACAACTGTATAATATCTATCTTGAAAGAATAGAGGAAGAACCTTTAACTGCAAAACCAGTAAGCAGGACAAAATTCACATCTGTATTTCGTGAAAAAAATCTCTCATTGTACACATTAAAAAAAGACCAATGTGACACTTGTGCCTTATACGAAGCAGGAAACCTACCAGACGAACTTTGGAATGAACATGTTATAAAAAAAGAATTGGCAAGGAAGGAAAAAGATAGTGACAAAATGTTGGCTGAAGGAAATGAAATCACCGTTCTTACAATGGATTTGCAAGCGGTCAAAGTTTCACCGTCTATTCAGGCAAATGCCAGTTATTTCAAAACCAAGTTGACCAGTCATAATTTTACAGTTTATAACCTAGCATCAAAGCATTGTAAATGCTATTGGTTTACTGAAATAGACACTGATCTGACAGCATCTACTTTTGCTTCCCTCATTATAGACTACCTTAAATCACATTGTGCCAATGAGAAGGACGTCATCATCTACAGCGACGGATGTACGTACCAAAATCGCAACTGTATAATAGCAAATGCGCTACTAGATTACTCCATAAATAGTGGGAAAATAATTATTCAAAAATTTTTAGAACGGGGTCATACTCAAATGGAGTGTGACTCCGTTCACAGTGCAATTGAAAGAAAACTGAAGAACAGGCCTATTCACCTCCCCAGCAACTATTCCACAGCCACCACAGAAGCACGAAAGAAACCATTTCCATATGAAACAACATGGATGGATTTCGATTCATTTACCAATTATTCAGTACCATCATTACACAGGTACCTTGTTAAATATTGTTCGTAAAACAGCTTTGCATTTCACACTTTTTACTTATAGGGTAAACAGCATTCGTCCTGGTGCTCAGAAGGTTACTGATATTAGAAGCCTGAAGTATACCCCTCAAGAAGAAATTTGGTACAAAACTGACTTTGAGAAAGCATGGACGTTATTACCGCAACGTATGAAACACTTTAAAAATCCTCCTGAATGGCCCAAGTTACATACTGAGCCAAGAAAAATTTCTTCAGTAAAGTTTGGACATTTGCAACAACTAAAATTGTTACTTCCTAAGGACTGTCAATCCCTTTTATGAATCTTTGCCCCATGATTAGAAATATTTATACAATTTAATACTTATGTATGCTTTAAACACGAATTTAAATAATAAGTTTAATTTTCAATAAAAAAATATTTTATTCTAAAACAGTGTTTTAATACTTAGTGACGATAAGCTCTAACCCACAAATTTTTCATTTTCCAAAATTTAATATGTCGTAACCCACATAACTTTTTTATTGTGTAACTTGAGCAACTTCTTGCTTTAGAGAAGAAAAGAAGATGCTATTATGTTTTAAACAGCAAAAAAGTACAAACCTAATATGAATAAAACTAAAATTATGAAGTTTTATTGCCCTCCTGAAAAATAACCATTTTGTGGCTTATGACATAATGCAGTTGCATGAACGATATATATATATATATATATATATATATATATATATATATATATATATATATATATATATATATATATATATATATATATATATATATATATATATATATATATATATATATATATGTTACGTGGCCGAATTAAAAATTGGGTTTTTAAAAACAAACTTTATTTCGCAACAACATAGTTACAATAGTTTAAATTTACAATAGATTTCAGAGTTTCAGAGTGACGACCTTACAGTTTGAAATCAGAAATTACACTCTCTTCTAAGTCGCAGTCAGCTTATATTTATACTATTTCTAAAAATAAGTACATTAAAGAAGTCACGTAGGCCCCTTCTAGAATATTCCCTAATTGAACATTTGGTGACACTTTATCTAAAAGGTTTTAATCTTTAACCCTAAGTTTATCTAAAAATAAAGAAGTTCCCATAGTTTAATTAACACCTTAAGTGCTAGTTTACAAACATAGGATATTTATAATATAAACAACCTATTGCAGGAAATGGGGTTGCATCATATTACGTGAGAAAGAACTTTATGACATGCAGGATATTCAGGGTGTAACAATACTCCCCCTAATAATAAATTTTGTGCTATACAGTGCACAAAATTTAACATATTATGAGATACAACATTAAATATACAAAATATCAGGCAGTAGTTTTTAAATTTAAGTTTAGTTCAGTTAACTCCGATCGACAGGAGAAGACTGAAAGATTTACAGAATAATATTACAAATAAATTTTTAGAACATAAAAATGTAGAATGGAACGAAAAGGTGGCCAAACTCACGGTGAAGGACAATTCCCTATGGGTTATGTCGAAATTGCTAAAAAGGGATGCTAACCCCATCCCTGTATTGACAAATAACGGCCACACCTCACTAACCGATAGTGAAAAAGCCGACACCATGGCTGGCCACCTTTTCGAAACATATCAACGCCCAACGAAACCGAGCACCAAGTAAATGTCGATGCAGGTTTAACACATATACCAGCATTCACCCCCATCCCTCCACATAAACTGTCCAAACACCTCACATCTCCTAGTACACTAAAGTCTATACTTAAAACACTTCCAAACCTTAAAGCTTCCGGCCCTGACACAATCCCAAATATTTTATACAAAAAACTTCCACGCAAAACACTAGTACAAATTATCTACATAATAAACGCATCGATACGGCTGCAGTATTTTCCCACAGCGTGGAAAACTTCAATTATTGTGCCCTTCCTGAAGCCAGGTAAGGACCCTGTCCACCCAGCAAGTTATCGCCCAGTTTCACTTCTCAACACACTTGGCAAAATCGCCGAAAAAGTGTATTTAACAAATCTTAATAAATTTATTAAAAAAAGGTAACTTGGTACCTAACATACAATTTGGCTTCAGAGGGGGCACAATACCACGCTGTCGTTGTGCAGAGTTGTGCACGACGTTATCGAAGGTTACAACAAACAACATTGTACAAAAATGGACCTCCAGAAGGCATTCGATACCGTTTGGCATGGAGGCCTCCTGCACAAACTTACACAAATTCATAAGCTTCAAGTTTACATCGTTGCACATTTAAAATCGTATCTTGTTGGCCGCACTTTTGCTGTCAAAATTAACAATACAGTCTCCAATTTTACCAAATAAAGACGGGGATGCCTCAAGGAACGGTGCTCTCCCCAGTTTTATTTAACTTATATGTTGTCGATATCCCTACCCATCCCCTGACACAGACAATAATGTACGCTGACGACACTACAATTTACACCCAGTCCTTTTATGCTCAAACCGCAACAACAAAGTTCCGTATCACCTGAACAATATTCTGAAATATTACAAGGACTGGAAAATCGTAATCAACGAGACTAAGACTGAAACAATTAACGAAAAAATTTACAAATATTAAAACTTTCACCCCCCTAACTATTAACAATAGAGTTATTGAGGAGGCGAAGGTAGTTAAATACCTTGGGGTCTATCTCGACCAACGTCTGTCCTTTAAGCCTCATGTAACAAAGTCGCTCAACAGGGCCTATATGGCCCTGCATACATTTTACCCGCTGGTAAACAGAAGATCTGTTTTGGACACAAAAAACAAATTGCTTATTTATAAAATTGTTATAAGGCCCATTTTAACCTACGGTTGCGTCGTCTGGAACAGGATGTCGGGCACCCAGTTCAGCCGCCTCCAGACGACGCAAAACAAGCTACTCCGCCTCCTCACTAACTCTAACAGATACATAAGTACACAACAGTTACACGAGGCAGCGAACATACAGTACATTATAGATTACATTACACAGACGGCTTTAAAATTTTTTTAGACATAATATACACAAATCTACCCTTACCACCCACCTGACAGACACACGATATCACCACCAATACACTCACACACACAGACTTTTACATGAAAATTTCCCCATTTATTTTGAATAACAATAACATTGTAACGAAATTGCAGGCCATTTCATTTCAGTTTGTTGTGTTCCACGATTTTTGCACTAATTATCTATCTATCTTTATTGCTCATACTCTACTCTCAAATGTTTGTCTCTTTCCAAACTATACCCGAGTTTGGGTGGGAGGACAGAACAGGACTTCTTTCTTCTTACTAATGCAGCGTTCAGATGGAAACCATCTCTAATTCTGGGGTCTGGTAAAATTTATATGTTTTCTGGTATTATCATTTGATTTTATGATCATCATTATTTAAAAAGTTGCTATATTGATTTAAAGTACCTTTGAGGTAATTTTCATAATAATATTGTATTGTAATTATCTTAATTTACGCCTTGGGCGAATTTGCTTTTCGGTGATCAGTTCACCTTGATTGTTCTTTGGAACAGCCATCATTAATATTGATTAGTATCGATTTATCGTGCCTTGTTGGCAATTTATCTGATATCCCTCTGATATTGTAATAAGTTCGTGTGCTAATTTAAACTAACTTTCGGTTATTGTAAATTTTAGATTTACTCGGGAACAGATGTCGCCATTTCGTATCATAGTTAGTTGTTTTCTGTCTTTGTCTGTTGATGTTTTAGGTCACTTAGCTACGTTGGTAGCGCTCTCTGAACAGTGGTGACTGGTGACATTTGGAGATTGGTACACCTGGTTGGACCAAACCTATTTGTTTATAACCTTTGTGAAAATTATCTAATTTGGTGCATTTGTTTTGTGGTGGATTATTTTTATACCAGTGAATATATTTATCAACCAGACCTCAGTAACGTAAGGTTTTTCTAAATTTAAAATATCGAATACTTACTTGAACGTTTACTTAGTATTTAATCACGAACGCTGCTCTAGTGGAGCTTTGCCTAGTTCTCTGGCAAAGATACCTGCCTAGTTATCTGGCAATTGATTAACTTTTGATTATCTACAGTAAACATATAGTCATGTTATATATCTTTATTTAACTTTATTTGCAATTCATTATTCCCTCTCTCCGAGGAACTAATAAATAATTTAATTTAACGTTAACTTCAAGTTGAAAACTATCATATTATTTTATATTTAGCAAATATTTATTTACGTTATCTTTCTAGTTGTCTGTCTGTATACAGACATTCTAAATTCTATTTTCTTGAAGATTAACTTCTTTTAGTACAAAAATATCTTAACATTTAGTGAATACCTATTTCACTTGTTTATTATCGTGGCCACATCTAGTTTATTTGTTGGACTAGTATTTTTTTCTATTTAACGTAACTTTTATTGATACTTAAGTCAGTTGAAGTCTTCAACTTCCTAAAATATTGTAGGATACCGATCCTAGTTTGTTTAGTTTGCAGTTCACTCTGTAAATTTGTGTTAACTCATATTTTGTCTACGTAGCTGGACAATTCAAACGTCACAGCTTTTAACTTTGTTTTGCCTATAATACTGATCTCATAACACTCTCCCGTTTTTATGTAAATACCTGGACCAAGAGAAGAGGATAACTGGTGGATCAAACTTATCATTATATATATATATATATATATATATATATATATATATATATATATATATATATATATATATATATATATATATATATATATATATATATATTCATTCCAGTATGTGCGCTTGCAGGAGATAGACGTATCTAGCCGTTTCGGATTGTCAATTTAATAGTTAACATTATCCTGCAACCCAGCTATTATATATAATGAATTATTAATTAAAAATCAGCACTGTGATAAGATGGGTGTTACAAAGCAGCAAGAAGAAGACATAAAAACTGTATCGAAAAAGTGTTTCAAGATGGCTTAACTGATCAAACTTTTATGAGTTCTTTCGCAGATAAATTAGCGGATATGGTTTTTGCTAAACTCTCTGATAAAGTTGAATGCCTTAATAACAAAATTGTGCAATTAAACGTTACTGTCGAAAAAGTGAACAAAATAAATACACAATTGGCAACCAGAGTAGAAGAACTGAAACAAAAAATGAAACTGTCCCAACTTAGAACGTACGGGGTGAAAGAGAAGAGAGGTGAAAATATCCGAGATGTGGTAAACAATATTTTTGAAGAAAAAGGAATTATACAACAGGAATGTGATGTTCAAATTATAAACTGTCATAGAATTGGTACTGTAAAGCCAGGTAGCAAAAAACCAAGACCAGTAATGTTATAGTTTCTGACAGCGCAACAAAGCAACATAGTTTTCTATAACAAGAAAAATCTGAAGGGATCCATAATAACACTGATGGAAAATTTAATTAAAGCCAGATATAATTTATTAATAAGAGAAGAAATGGGCAAGGAAAATGTTTGGTCGCAGAATGGAAATATATGTTTAAAAATTGATGGTCATAAGCATATCATAAAAACAGAATTGCAGCTCGAGGAATTGATTGGTAGACATAAGTAATCCGAAATGATTTTTCTTTTTCTATCTGATTTAGGCACAACTTCTATTTGCATCATAGTTATATATTTTATTTTATTTTCTACATACATAAATAATTAATTCATACATTTTACATAATAGAAATATACAAAATAATTTGTTTTTTTTTCACTTGTACCGAGATAAGCGTGAATTGTGTTTTTTTTTCTATATTATTTTACTATAATAAAGCAAATAGTTCTCTGCTTGTTTCTTATAATACACATTTATATATATATATATATATATATATATATATATATATATATATATATATATATATATATATATATATATATATATATATATATATTATCACATGTAGCAATATTATAAATTATTTTAAAAGGTTTTTTAATTGTTTTCATTAGAATAATAAAATGCAGATAACTAGAGGGACAAAAATAGAGTGCAAACGTGCAGTAAAAATAAAAGGTTTGATGAATACAGTATTATGCATACATTTATGAATGAACATTTTCAGAAAATAATTTTAATTTAGTTTTATATATATGTGTAGTAGAATTAAGTATTTATTGTTCATATCAAAAATGTAGTTAGTTATAAGGTATTTGCAAAGCCAAATTGGCCATAAAAATTAATGAAAAAAAAAAAAAAAGCAAGAAAAAGGTGTTCAAGTCGAAGTCCTGGATCTTCACTGGCAGAGCTGACGAGAGACATTTTGTGTATTTCCTGCCATCGAAAAGGTGTCACCAATGTAGTCCCATATAAAAATTCACTTCAATCAACTTCAGTAGTATCAAAAGTTGCATAATTTCAGGGGAAAAGATTTCACCTATAAAAAGAGACAATTGTTATCTAGTATAGAGTAAATGTAATTGAACTTTAGATAAAAGTTAAGAAAGCAACATTCAATAAACAGGGGAAAATATTGTAAATTATCTTAAAACTTTCATAACGAAACATAAAAAGTGCATGGTCTGTAAAAGTGAATATAAACTGAAATAAAACTTACCAAACAGGGGTGCAGTAATGTGTTTAGATGAATGCGATAATAATTTCTCCAATATTGGGGTTGAAACATAAACATTTCTTGATTTTGTATGTGTGACAGCATAGTTGAACTATAATTTCATCCAAAATTAAACAGAAAATCCATCGATGTGCAAAGACATGCCAGTAGAACAAAGAAGACACTCAGTGCTTCGTGTGTGAGTGGGGTAGCTCAAGACACCGTGTTAAAGTGTGGTAAAAGGGGTGAAACCAATTTCGACAGCCTACAAAAATGTAGAAACAAAAATATTAGTTTTTGAGAAAAGATATGTTAATCTAGAGATGAAAAGATTTGTTATGAGTAGTTAATAAGTTCTAGTTTATAAAAAGGAGTTTGTTTAAAATTATAGGGCACTCGTTAAGAAAAATTTTTAAAAAGAGATGTGAAAGATAAAAACTTTTATACTGAACATAACACATGCTAATTTACAGAAAATGCTCAGGAAAGTATCAAGAAAAGAATATTGTATTAAAAAGGCAACAAAGAGGTAGTATAAAAGTTTTTATTTTCAAAATTAAAAATATTTGACAAAAAAATAATTTGTCACAAGTAGTCATTTTTGAAATTTGGTGATTTTACTATATACAAAATTAAAGTAAGCAAGAAAAAAAATATGATAGTTGGTTGTTATTGATAAAAAAATTGGAGGTTGAAAAAAGTTTTGGAAATAAAAATAGAAGAAATATTAAGAAAATCAAGGTAGAAGTAAAGTGTTGTAAATAAAAGGTTTTAAAATAAGAATTCAAGACAGAAAAATAAAGAAACAGTGAAAAAATTTTGTAAGTACTTACCTGTTATAAAAAAATCCAGCTGGGGATAAATCACAAAAAAAATAAAGTAAATACACTACACCAGTACAGTAGAAAATTAGAGCGGCCATATTATCTGAACTTGGAACGGAATACAGCTGATACAGAATTAAGAAACGACACAGTTTGGCCAACTGCAAGGATAGAAAACAAAGTAAGGTAAAATCTCGAGATTTAACATTTGGTTGGGTAAATTAAGCTATTATGGTAAATTTATTTGTTAAAATTTTAAAAATTATTAAATTAAAAACAACTTGTTATTTTTTGAAATTGTTTAGTTTTTTTTTGTGTCAATTTTACAACAGTTTAATAAAACAATTCAAAATTTTTACAAATTATAAATAAAAATACAACAATACAACAATCCTTGATATATATATATATATATATATATATATATATATATATATATATATATATATATATATATATATATATATATATATATATATATATATATATATATATATATATATATATATATATATATATATATATATATATATATATATATATATATATATATATATATATATATATATATATATATATATATAAATGAATGAAAATATTACATTGGCTCAATTTAACATTAGATCGCTTTTACCAAAAATTAACGAACTGAAGGAGCATATTTCGACAGCTAACTATTCAGTATTATGTTTATGTGAAACTAGGCTTACCCCCCGCCATAGATGACTATGTCGTTCGATTGGACGGATATAATCTGGTAAGGAATGATCGCAAATTAGGGAGGTGTATTTATCTATATTAAAAGTAATATCTCGTACACTGTCATACGTACTCAAAATGAAATAGAAGAGTTATGGGTTGATTTGAAAATAAATAAGCAGCATTTTGCAGTAGGTGTTGCATATATACCACCTGATTTTTCTTATATAAATTTTCTAAATTCTCTAGAACAAAATTTGTCATTATTTTTACCTCAGTACGACGAGATTTTCTGTCTAGGTGATTTTAACATTGATATTCTAAAATCATACTCTCCTGCACTGCAGAAACTAAACTCACTGTTAGACGCTTTTAGTTTTGTTCAACTCGTAACTGAACCTACTCGCGTTACTCTAAATTCTTTAACATTAATTGATTTAATTATAACTAGTAACAATGATGGTAATATGATATGGAATACAAATGTAATTAATTTAAGTGGAATGTCCGATCATAACCTAGTGTGCTGCAAACTAAATATCACGCGACAAGTAAATTCTCCCGTTATTAAGACAATAAGGGACTTCAAAAATTTTGATAATGTGTTGTTTAATGCTGACCTGCAGCAAATATGCTTTGAATCGATATTTGATATGAACAACGTAAATGACAAGATATACTTTCTTAATGAATTCATTCTAACTCTTTTTAATATACATGCTCCACTTAAAACCATTAGAATCACTAAAAAATATAATCTCTGGATTACTGATAATATACGATTGCTCATGTCACTTAGAGACAAAGCTCGAACAAAATGGCGTCAAACTAAAAATGTAACTCACTATAATTATTACAAAATGTTGCGTAATTTCACTACTTTGGCATACAGAAATGAGAAAAAAACATATTTTGAGTATGAATTAAGGGTAAGAGGTACTAATAAATTATGGAAAGACTTACATCTGTTAAATATACGCAAACAAGACAAATGTATACCGGATAATTTGAAAAATGCAGAAGGTCTGAATAACTATTATATGAACTGTATACCCACAATAGCACCTGACCAAGATATTATAAATTTTTATAAAAATAACGTCAAACCAGGTGTCGAACCATTTCAATTTAAACAAGTGTGTGAAAATGATGTACAAAAAATTTTATATAATATAAAAACTAATGCCCAAGGCCATGACAGACTCAATATTAAATTAATACTACTCTGCTTCCCTACTATCATACCTTTTATAACACATATTGTAAACTTCTGTCTTCAGGAGAGTGTTTTCCCAGATTCTTGGAAAGAGGCGATAGTGCAACCCATTCCTAAAGTTACCAATCCTGAGGAATTTAAGGACCTGCGTGCAATTAGTATTCTGCCTGTACTATCCAAGGTACTCGAAAGGGAACATATTTCAAAATTTAACGTATTACCAGAAGTCCAATCCGGTTTTCGCCCGTTGCACAGCTGTGAGACGGCCCTTCTAAATGTTACAGATGATATTTTAAGGGCAATAGATGGAAAAAAGTTACGGTATTGGTGCTTATCGATTTCTCGAAGGCATTTGATACATTAAATCATGAAATATTACTATTTGTACTAAAATATGTTGGAATGACTGAAAACCTAATAATTTTTTTTTGTAAGTTATTTATATAACAGAACTCAGAAAACTAAAATCGATAGCGAAACATCAGCTCCCCTTAGAATATCATCTGGCGTACCGCAGGGTTCAATCCTAGGTCCCCTTTTGTATACTTTATATACATGTGATTTTGTAAGTGCGCTCCGGTATTGCCATATACACTTTTATGCTAATAACACTCAGCTCTATTTGTCGTTTAACCCCTCTGATACTGCCGACGCCATAAACAATATTAATAAGGATGTTGCTTCTATTGTAAATATATCAAAGTATCGTTCGTTAAATATTAACGCAAAGAAAACATCTATCCTCGTATTTGGTCCACAGGGTATAAGATCAGTTATATCTAAACAAATAAGTATAAATGTCGATGGTCAACAAATATAGCCAGTGGAACATGCTAAAAATTTGGGACTCACTTTTGACACATATCTTCGATTTAAAATGCATATTAACAACTGTATACGCATAGCGTATATGAACCTAAAAATGGTATACAACAATAGTTTTTTCTCAACCAAAAGACTAAAACAATCCTATGCGAATCATTAATTTTATCTAAATTTAATTTTGGTGATGTAGTTTATGGGCCCACTATCTACGCCGAGAATGCCCGAAGAATCCAAGTAGTGCAATATGCTTGCTTACGATTAATATTTGGTATTAGGCGTAGGCAACATATTTCACATACACTCAATAAAATAGGCTGGTTAGACATGTCAAGGCGACGTTTACTACACTCTGCTTGTCTTTTTAAAAAAATTATAGAAAATAAAGCGCCTGGATATTTAAATAAAAAAATTACATATCGAACTGATGTTCACAATCTCAATTTACGGTATAAAGGTACACTAAAGCTACGGTTTCCTAGGACAGTGCGCGACGTAAGACATAAAGCAGGCGCAACCCCGCTGACAAACGTTCAGAGTACGTCGCGCATCGGCCTGGTTTGCTAGAAAGCCAGTTTCGGTCTATTGTTCACGCAAAATGAAGCGTCTGGACGAAATAGTGGTAATGTTTCTGTTAGAAGAGGAAGCCGACGAGGAAGAGTTATTACTAATGCACAATCTTAAAAGAAAATCTGAGAGTGAACTATTTTCCTCCAGAAAATCTGAAGGCGCTTATAGTATGCTAGTAGAAAAAAAATTATTCGGAGATAACCTAAAATTTCAACAATATTTCAGATAGCCTGGAATTATTTCAATTCGTGCTATCTTTTATAAGAAATGACATTACAAAAAAATGGTATAACAGAAATTGTTCTCCTATTTTTGACCACAGCGTCTTTGTCACTGCGCATTTTGCAATTATATATGGGTGGATGTTGTTTAACCAATTCAATTAAAAGTTCGTCTTCCTGGGGAGAGAATTTTTGACTCATTTTCGTCGCCAGAAAAGTAAAAAATCGTATAAAATAAAGATTTTTATTTTTTAAATTCTTCTACCATCCGCACAAACTATAATCCGCTCAGCTCCGAGTTCCGCTGAAATCTAACACGAGTAGGTTACGACGTAAATCCAAACCGACAACGCCATGCGCAATGTGTACGTAGAATAAAGCGCACTCTAGGAATCCGCTTCAATTGCATTGAATACATTAGATTCGGACGTATGTCGACGTCGGTCAGTTTTACGTCGCGCACTGTCCTAGGAAACCGTAGCTTAACACGGTGGTGTTCATACCACAGAGTTATTCAAAGCTTCTTTCTCATACCAAATTACAAAAATATACAACTCAATACCTCTGGATATAAAAAGTAAGTCTGTTATATCATTTAAGCGTTCATATAAAAAACTGCTATTAGCTGAGCAAAATAACTCCTTCGCATAAAGACTGTAAGGTAACGATCAATAATTATAAGGTAGATTTTTTTTTTTGGTAAAGGTTCGGTTCTGATATATTTAGCTTGTCTAATATTTCTTTTGTTTTTTTTTTTGTTTGTAAAAAGGTAAAAAATTATGTATTATTTTGTATATATACATTTATATTGTTTTATGTAGAATATAGATATATGTCTTGATATAGTTTACTCGACATAATCTTAAGATGAAAAGCAGTAGTTATGCTCCCGCATAACCATCTGATCTTCGGCTTTTTTTTCAACTTCTTTGTATTTTCGTCCGCAATAACTGTAAATCAGTTTATTGAAAACAAAGACAATTTATTATTATTATTATATACTGGGTGGAGCAGGAAAACGATATTTTATACAACCGGCATTTTTTTCTCAAGGGTAACTGCAGTACTGACAGTGGTGATTCAAACTGACACCGAACCCATTAAGAGCTTAGCCGATGGTGGATTCTTCGCTGGACTAACCCATTGGAAGTTACGTAAGATCTTCGTCCCCAGTAAACATTTATATTTGGCCAGAAGAAATTTGTAAGAGATCAGGCATTTAATTTTTTTCTCTTTCAATTAGGTACATATTTTTTTTGTGTGGTTAATTGTTGGTCTTCAACCACGTAGATTTTTTTTGACTTGTAAATATTGTACATATACTAGTCTTGATTATACTTTTTATTAAATAATATTTTTTTATTCAACTTCCTTCCCAACCGAATTCAAGTATTAACGTTATCTTTACTTTTTAAAGTAAAATTTCAATTATTTGTTACTTGCAAAAGTCCTGGCGCCCAGCCAGCCCAGATTTTGGTGAGAACTCAAATCAATCTAAGCCCTTATTCATGACCTGCTCATTGAGCTACCGGTCAATAAGTACAACCCCCAGCTTATTGTGTTATGCCAACAATTGGACGGGGGGGTGTTGCACTAATTGTCGCCTTTCAATGCTAGGCTTGGCTATTTTTTTGGCATTTTTTGTCTTGAGTTGTCACTGAAATTTAGTATCGTACCTGTTCTTGAATTCGGGGAAGTGAATAAAATATATTTTTTTTTGACCAAACAAATTGTCACCCGAGGATTATAGTGTTCTATATCCACTTTTGGGCGAAAATGAGTTATATACACCAATATTCTTGTTTTGACCAAATTGTCCTATATCCAGTGAAATATGAATGCTAAGTTCCGCAATATCCAAAATATGAGTGACAACATTAACCTATATCCACGACAAACCAACTTTTATTAGGCAATTTTGATCCATGGTATGAATTTGTTCTATATCCGTTTAAATCAGAGCGTTTCATATTCCGTTATCAATTATATTCTATATCCTACAACAACTCTATAGGACTACCCTCACATCTTGTCGTTTTTGTTCTATATCCATTTTGTTCTATATCCATATCACAACAACAATACCTTAATTCTCTGAGTTCTAGGGAATTTTTGTTCCATATCCATACATATTACATAACCTCCAATAAATATTAATGTTTACGTGCACGTTTTGTGAGTTTTCTTTAAATAATATTGAATTTTGTTATTAAAATGAGTGAACAAAGTGAATCTCCTGTGCGATCCAAGCCCAGTGAGTGCCCTACTGATGTATGGGAGTACGTTTTAGTCGACACTATGTTTTCATGAATAAATTGTTATTTATATTTTTTGGTTTTAAGTGAACTATCACAAATTTGTGGTAATGTTGATGGTCATGAAGGAATTGAAGAATTGACTGAGAATGGAAATGCTATAGCTGAAGTAAAAAATATAGAAAACATGGAAATTATTTTCCAGGCAGAGCCGGAATTAGGAGGGTAAAATATTATTTTTAATTTGATTGATTTCAAATAATTTTGTGATTGGTTTTTCTTTTCATTTTGAGGGATTTGCCTAGCCAGATATAACCTTGGTTTATATTTTAATATTGCATATTAAAATGGTTGATTAATTATTTGAAAAATAAATATTTTTATCGAATTCTAATGTCACAATACACTTTATGAAAAACCTGGTTTGGCAATTATAATAATAATAATAATTTTAGGATTTGTGTGAACGAGAGTGAAAATATTATGCGTGATATTCAAGAAAAATGCATTATAATACAAGCAACCACAGATATTTTGGATGAATTACAGTAAGTACCATTTTTTTAAAGATCTTATGCCCAATTTCATAATGATTTTACAGGGACATTAATGTTGAGTTGTATAAACGTGGTTTATCAAAATTTCAACTGAACTAAACCACGTTTATACAACTGGACCTAAGTAAAGTTATTTTCCATAATAACACTTATTGGAACAAAGGGTAAACATTCCTTTTAATTTAAAGTTGCTTTAGCGCTAATTATTAAATCGGACCATACTTATTTTTATTTAATTGTGTCATTTCAGAATGTTACCTAACCTATCCGAAAATGAGGCTGAAAACAATATAGAAGAGATAGAAGATAAAAAAAGGAAAAACCAGAAAAAAGACGGCGCAATCCATCCAATTGGAAGCGCAATGTCAGAAAAAGAGAAATGTCAACACGGTGAAGAATATATTAATAGTAAAGGCAAAGTGAAACAAAAGAAAGCCGTTGTTAAAGGAAGCATGTGTTTAACTCGTCCTAAAAAAAATATCGTTTGAAGAACAAACTACGATTAACAAACATTTTTGGTCTTTGGATGATAACGGAAAGGCATATTATTACTCTAAACATGTAGAACGAGAATTGGCGAAAAGGAAGAGAACTGAAAAAAGAAAATAGCAGACAACAATATTCTTATCGGTATTTTTTAACTTACAATAACATTCAAATAAGAGTATATCAAGAGTTTTTTCTTCAGACACTGAATGTGAGTAAAACCAGGGTTTACTATTTTTTTTTTTTTTAAATGAGAAATGAAAGCACCAGTGTTCCTATTTAAGAGGAATCCACAAAAAGAAGTTTACCCAGGAGGGGAAACAGTTGAGTCACATTATTGCAGGGCAAATACCAAAAAGGTATATTTGGAACGCGATTTGAACTTAACTAGAATGTACAACATGTATGTATCTCAGTCGGAAAATCCTGTTACTTTTGCAGTATATCGAGATATTTTTAATTATAACTATAATATAGCCTTTTTTAAACCTAAAAAGGACCTGTGTGATAAATGCGAAGCTTTTAAAGTATTGCAAAATCCAAACGAAAAACAGCTACATGAGAACGAAGAGAAAGAATATAGGATATCAAGAAAGACAGAGAGACAGGGTTAGATCCGAAGATAATGTCAGTGTGGTTACTTTTGATTTACAGCACGTGTTTGCTTTACCTAAAGCAAACATAGGGCATTATTATTATTAGTCCAAGTTGAATGTATACAATCTAACTGCCCATTGCAATACAAACAAGATTATTTACTGTGCAATATGGCACGAATTCGTGTCAGGCCGAGGCGGCAATCACATCTCTAGTGCCATGATTAAAATTTTAAAAAGAATAGTGGAAAATTTGCCAAATTTAAGCAAAATAATATTATGATCTGATAGTTGCGTGCCACAAAATCGCAATAGTCTTTTATCTTGTGCAATACAGGCATTTCTAAGTTCTAATGAAAGTAAGGAGGTCAAAGTTATTGAACATAAATACTCTGAACCTGGTCATGGCACACTTCAAGAAATTGATGCCGCACATAGCTGTGTAGAAAGATACATAAGGAACTTGGACATCTGGACACCTATGAATCTCATCAAGATTTTGACCCATATGCCTTCCTCATGGAAATTTCATTTTAAAGTTTTACAAATGAATGAAAATGATTATTTAGACTATCAGAGAGGATCGAAAAAATTTAATTATAAACATATTCCTTTTACAAAAATAAAGCATATTATTTATCAAAAGGATAGCTTCCACCAATTATCTTTTAGAGAAACATTTGAAGAAGAAAAGAAAGAAGTGAGTATTTTAAAAACGAAAGGTGTAAAGTTGTGCGAATTTCCTAAAATAGAGAAACTTAATCAGGCAATTGGCATATCCGAAGAAAAAAAAAACATGTTTCAAGGCTATGCTTCCTCAAATACCAGAAGATGCAAAAGAGTTCTATAATTTTCTTATAGAAAGAAACTCTAAACACAAAAAAAAATAAAAATACCAAGAATGCTTAATTTTCTATATTTTTTAATACGTTTCTTATTATTGTTAAGCTTAGTTATTTAAGATAAAAGAATGTAGTGCTCATTTTTTTTAAACTAAATTTTATTATTACTTTACTTAGTTTACTTTGTATTTCAAATGTGTAACCCAATAATGTTATTGTTTTCATTTCATTACATTTTATATTTTATTCTATTGTAGCTGTTTTATTTGTATTCCATAACCATTTAAAAGAAATGAGATAATATTCTATATCCGAAAATCTTGTTCTATATCCAGCAAGTCATAAGAAAATAGTAATTTGTCATCTATATCCATTTTTCTGGATGATTTTTATTACTTTTCTTTATAGCCGTTCCACCATATATAAAGAAATGGATAAAATAAGAGTTTTTTATTATATTTGTATGTAGTGAAATATTAAAGTAGCTGGATTTTATTTCCATAACGGAAAAACAACGAAAAATCTTTAAAATTATGAAAAGTGGATATAGAACACTATAATCCTCGGGTGACGAAATACATTTGCTAACTATTAACATCATTTTAACTTGACAAAAATTATCTTCAAAATTTTTGAATTTTGAAATTTTCATTTTCCTTAGTTGCTGTTATCTAATTGAGATATTTCTTTATCTATAATTAACTATACCGAGTACTTGTGTAGTACCTATTTATCAAAGTTTCATACCAGTAACTGTTTGAAATATTCTTTTCATATTGTAGCGTATCTTGACTTGTGTTATATCTTATCTATTTGCATATTTGCTTAAATATTTTTACCGATTACTTCGTATAGTATTTGAGACTGACATTTGGCTTACGTATCTACTTGGCTATAACATGTTACCTAAAACTTACCCTCTCAGGCAACAGTAGAACAGCTGTCCGATGACAGATGAGTATTCGCCGGCCGCTATCAGTGGAGACGGGCGGGGTAATAAAAATTTTTATATATATATATATATATATATATATATATATATATATATATATATATATATATATATATATATATATATATATATATATATATATATATATATATATATATATATATATATATATATATATATATAACGATATTCTTGTGGGCGCCAAGTAAATTAAACCACAACAAAATACTCTAAAAGGTCCCAATAATCCCCCAATTTACTGAACAGGGATTAAAGAAAAGACAAGTCTACGTTGACAAATAATATCAGTATATTGAAAACAACAAAAGGGAAATATATATATATATATATTATTCAGCAGTGTACGGTGTAAAATTCTATTTAAAAGAAAAGGTTTAAATATTACGGTAAGTATTATCACTTACTTATGTTAGCAAAGACATACTTTTTAATTCCAATATCAAAACCTATTAATTACACTTTACGAGATGATCATCAACAACAAAAAAAAAAGAAAGCGAAAATTCAGTAGGTAATTTGCTCTATTCGCAAGCGTCGAAATTTTAATATTGTGGGTTTATATCGTGTCGGTTAAGCTTAACGCACACACAAAATCACAACCTATAAACAAGGAAAATTTTCCATAGTATGATTACCAAAACAAAAAAAATATATATACCAATTTCCGCTGTATACTTTCTTTAAACTCAATTTATTATATCCATGCAATACCTATCTAGATGTTCAATAACAATGATTTTGGTTTGTCAACGTTGTAACTGGTTATTTAAGAAAAGTAATAATTGCTTACTTAGTTAAAACACTCTGTGTGTCATATCAGGCTTAAGAATATAATATAATATAATTAAAAATAAATCAAGGAATGGATCCGATCCACCCTGTATAAAATCAGTGAACCTTAAAACGAAAATTTAAGAAGCAGAGTAGATCAATGTTGTTCTTAACATTACTGGTAGATACTGTTGATAATTTTTTTTTGTCTCAATAACATGTTTTATCTTGAAGAGAAAAAAAATGGAAAACTACGAATTTCTAACGAAATTTTGCTATAAACTAAATTAGGTAGATATGACAGGCTATACCTGGTTGAGTAGTGTCCTTACGTAAACCAATTTAAACTTATTAGATCAAAGTAAGTATACATACATTTACATTAAAAAAAAATACTAAAGAAGTTTCCAATTTATTTAAACGTAACACTCTTATCTGTATTCCTTTTCCTGGCGAGTCCGTCGGTTCCAGGTAGGTAGCAACTCCAGAATCGGCGGAGTCAGGGACAGCCGGTGAACCAAGTCCAACCAAAAAAAAGAATGGTCCACGGAGGAAAAAGGTTTCCCCCAAAATTTCACTCTCCTAGCCACAGTCTCACTTAGTGGCAACGAACGACGGAGGTTCCGTCATAACCAGCCCTCCACTAACATCCTTAGAAAACGAAATAAAAAAAAATAAGTACTTAGTTATTTAGCCAAAAAAAAAAGTAACTTTTGACATACCTTCCCTGAAGGGTGTTTCACTATATTCCACGAAAATATTAGATGGTACGGTGGCATAAGATGATAGAAAGCGTGGAATAATCGCTATACATAAAGAGAAAAAAAAGATACAAATTTATAGAATCACGTGGATGAGGTGTACTTACAGTTTGCCGTATTAAATACTCCTAAATAGATGCGATTTCGCCAAACACTGCTATTCACCAAAGAATATACACTAGCACCATTCGAAATCACAATTAATTGCTACACAAAGATTAATCCCAAAACGGATGATCGCAGATCAAAACGTCTTCGTGTAGACACGTAGAAAACGAAATACAGGAAAAGCATACACCACTTCTAGTGGAACATTCAAAAGAGCTAAAGTAATGAATCCTCTAAGAAATGATTGTCACATGAAATGTAATCAAAGAATTACCGAGAATGATAGAAAGCTACTATTTGATGAATATCGGACAATGGCTTCATATGACAAACGAGTTGCTTATTGTGCGTCATTGATCAGTACTCTGCCTAAAGCTACTGAGAGGAAGAAAGATTATGACACTGATACTACAAAGAAATACAGAAATGTTACACATAGTTATAGTTTGGACCTCAAAGGTGAGCGTGTACGAGTATGCAAATTTTGTTTCATAACTATTTTCGACATATCAGAGAAGTTTATTGCAACTGTGGTAAAAAAGAAGTGTCAATCTACAGCTGGAATCACCAATAGTGACCAACGTGGCAAACACCCACCACCACATAAAACTCCTGAATATAAATTAAAGGAAATACGTGACCATCTAAAATCTTTCCCAGCATATCAGTCACATTATTCCCGCAGACACCCAGACAAAAAATATTTTGCTTCAAATCTCAATCTAGCTATCATATACAGACTTTATTGTGGACAAAGTTGAAAATCCTGTATCAATGAAAATTTTCAGCTGTGAATTTCATAAGATGGGGATTCGGTTCAAAAAAAAAAAAATTGGACACATGTTCAAAATGTGACACCTTCAATATGCAGCTGAAGATGGCCAAAGAGAACGAGGAAACAGCACAGTTAAAAGACCTTCTAAAAAATTAGATGGCTGATGCAGCTTACGCAAAGAAAAAAGAAGACAAGGAACTCGGCAAAAATGATCCTTCATATAAAGTAGAACTTTCACATTTGACCTACAACAGGTAAGTTCTACAGAAATATTCTTTCGTTAGAGACAAACATTATTTTACATTTTAGGTGCTGCCAACACCTTATATTACTACTGATAAAGTGTTCTACCTTCGCCAACTATCGACATATAATTTGACAGTGCATGATGGTGTATCTGGCAATTCTTCTCATTTTATGTGGCACGAGGCTGTGGGCGGAAGGGGAGCAAACAATATTGCTTTTTGTCTGTATCGACATATTAAGAACTTACCACCAGAAATTGAACATGTAGTATACTACTCTGACACATGTGGTGGTCAAAATAAAAATTGTTTTGTATCCGCTATGTTCCAGTATTCTCTAGTTGATCATCCCACTTTAAAGACCATTGAACATAAGTTCCTTGTTGCTGGTCATACGCACATGGAGTGCGATGTAGATCATGCAGCAATTGAAAGAAGCACTCTCCATTACCAATTCAATTGCCACGTGACTGGTAAAACTTGGTGAGGTCTACTGGGAAAAAAAAACAAATTCGATGTTTTTGTTATGGAAAATCAACAGTTCTTCTCTTTTTTCGAATTTATTCAAAGGCCCTCTTCAAGTTAAACATTTGAATTGTAAACGACAAAAATTTATTTGGCAAAACATACAGTGGCTGAAGTACGAAAAGGGACAATTTGGAATTGTGAGATATAAGACTTCATTGAATGAAGCTAATTCCTTTGAGGAAATTAATTATCTGAGAAAGGGTCGCAGAAGCAATAATGTAATATCTCCTTTATTACCTCTTTATGAAGGACCACTACCTATTAGTGCCAAGAAAAAGAAAAATCTGTTGGAATTATTGCCACTCATTGATGTGGAGGACCGACAGTTTTTTATCAATTTATTGACAGATGAAGATTTGAAAGACACTGATCCAGATTTGGACAAAACCTTCTCAGACGTTGAAGTGTAGTGAAATATACTTTTCAATAAAAAATGTTTGAATTTTTTCTTTTGTTTTTTTGGTCGATATATCAATAAACCTTGTTTATCACTTTTCTGCGTTTATCTTTAATCAGAGTTTAACCACCTGTCAAAAGGACTTAAGTACACTTATTCTCCTTTAAGGACCCAAATGGTTCATATTTTGTGATTTTTTTCATGAATCAAAGGGACATAAGTATAGTTTTTTTCGGGACTGGATTATTTTTCGTTTTTTTTTCAAATGCATATGATTAAATTAGTTGATATCATAACTAATAGTAGAAATTAATAGATATTTTTCAATCAGTCTATTTCAGGGGTGTTTTGAAAATTCAACTTACTCTCCTGTAAAATTAGGTTTTATTGACTTATGTCCTTTTGACTACCGACCACAGACTTATTTGAACTGCTAGAAAATATCTGTGTACAGCAGAAAGAGAAAAAGGATAGCTAATTGCCTTATGTTACATGCGAGTGTGACAAACAATTTGTTTACGTTTTTATTTAACTTTCTCTCAGTTAACTACATTACTAGATTCTTAAACAAGATGAGTGAGAATAAAATAAGTCACCCACCAAAATTCGATCCAGATGAATATAACTTTGAAATATGGCAAATCAAATTTGACAACTTTTTAACTTTAAATGGTATTAGTGAGCGTATTTAATAGACTGTTTGAGCTCACGACCATTTCATGCGTTAGTGTCGATGTGCCGACCTAAGTCTCCAAGTGATTGTACATATCCAGAATGAATACGGAAATTGAAATGTCATTATAAAACTGTAACTTTTAAATCCACAGCGTTATAAATTTTTCAATCAGAAACAATCAGTAGGACAATCTTAAAACGATTTCGCTAACAACTTAAAAGATTCGACAGCTAATTGTTATTTTCCAGCCGATTTTTACGAAGACGCATTGATTACAGCATGTTTATCAGGAATATATAATGATTCAATTCGTAAACAACTATTACAAAAATATTTGACAGAATTTGAGTATACTTTAGAGCAGGATAAAATTTTTGATTCGCTGGTACGTGATAATAATGTTTCGACAAATTTCTCAACAAACAAAATAAATAGAAATTTCAAACCTTATAGAAAAACCGAAAATAAATATTCAAATAATTATACAAAAAATCCTACTACATATACAAGTAATGTTGATCCATATAAATCTACAGGGCGAACAAAAAAATCCATGTCATGGATGTGGAGGCATGCATTTATGATCAGAATGTCGTTTTAAAGATCAGGTTTGTCGTTTGTGTTCTACGAAAGGACATGTTGCTAAAGTTTGTAGGAAAAATAAATTTTTACAAAATAAAAATAACTCTTGGAAAAACTTAAACAAAATTGTACAAAGGAAAAATGCAGATAGAACAAATACACTTCAAGAGGATCCTGTTGAATATTTATCAGATTTTTTTGATGTCTTGAACATAAATGAAGTAAATAAAGTGTACTCATCAGCTAATTATGGTACCAGTACTAATAAATGATAATCCAGTAAAACTAGAATTAGATACAGGGAGTTGTGCAACTATTGTAAATACGCAAGTTTGGAATTTTTTTGGGAAAACCTGAATTGTGTACTACTACAAGACAATTGTCCAGTTTTTCAGGACATTCTGTAAATTTACTGGGAGAAGCATCAGTTGAAGTGAAATTTCGAGGGAAAAATTCTACTTTGAAATTACTGGTTACTAGTACACAAATTGCAAGTAATCTTCTAGGCAGAAATTGGATTGATGCATTAGGTTTAGATAGAATTTCAATAAATGAGTTAAGTAATTCTAAGGCAATTTTTTCAATTTATTCACAAAATGTTACGAATATTTCGAGGAATATTTCTTCTGATCTACGAACAACAAATAAAAAAATTTCGGATATATTAAGAAAATTTCCGACTGTAATATCAAATGATTTAGGACACTGCAATAAGTTTAAGGCTCATATAGAATTAAAAAAGGATGCAAAACCTATTTTTTGTAAGGCTAGACCGCTACGTTTTGCTGTACGAGATAAAGTAGAGCAAGAAATAAATTCAGTAGTTGAAAAATGTGTTTTAAAACCAATTTCATATTCAAACTGGGCAGCACCAATTGTGCCAGTGAAAAACCAAATAGTGAAATTAGACTCTGTGCAGATTTTAAAACAGGTTTAAATCAAGCTCTAAAAATTTATCATTACTCACTTCCAAGGCCTGAAGAAATTTTTTTCATCTCTAAATGGAGGAAAGGCGTTTACAGTTTTAGATTTTTCTGAAGCTTATTTACAAATTGTCAGATCACTTATCTCTACAAAGTATTACATGGTCAGATTGATGACATAAATTTCCTTTCTAAGATTAAGTTTCATGTGCCAAGGGTTTCTGCTAGAAATTGTCTTACGTTTACGTATAAAGTGCCGGGTACCAATCAGCATCTGTTTTCTCCACTTATTTCTATGTGCTTATAACCACATTCAACATAACATTGATATTTTTAATTGTTCAATCAGTCAACTTACTTATACTTTAAGAAATATTCCGTAATCTATCTGTGCTATTACTTCCTACACTTGTTTATATCTTTCACCAATGGTAATGTTTAATATCACTTTCCAAATTTGCTTTATTATATAAAAACATTATATAAAAATTTTCTTTACTGTGGATCGCACGTCTAGCATAATAATTTTACTTATTTTATTTGTATTCCCGACTTTATCTTTTCCTTCCTCTTTTTATATAGCAGAAATGTACTATTTAGTTATAACTGTAATGTATATCCTTTATATGGACCTATGTCTATTGGATTAATAATAATAAATAAATAAATAAATAAATCGAGTTATATGAGGCTAGTAAAAAATTAGTTGTGATTAATACGCATAAAGGATTATTCAGTATTCAAAGATTAGCTTATGGAATTGCGAGTTCTCCTGGAATGTATCAACAGTTGATGGATCAGATGTTAGCAGGAATACCTGGAACTTCGTGGTACCTAGATGACATCATAATTACGGGTAAAAATGAAAGTGAACACATGTCAAATTTAACCCAAGTTGTTCAAAGAATAAATAATTTCAACCTTCGAATAAAAAAGTAGAAATGTAAATTCGTGCAACTTTTTGTTGAATATTTAGGATTTGTGATAGATTCTTCTAGCTTACATAAATCACAGAAAAAAATAGAAGCTATCTTAAATATGCCTAAACCTATAAATATTGACAAATCACAATCTTTCCTGGGTATGATAAATTACTATACCAAATTTATTCCTCAGATTACCTGCAGGGCCAGACTTACAGTTTGACAATATGGATTATACATTTGATTATGTTATTTCAAAAATTGAGGAAGAAATGCAAAAGGAAATGCCAGTTAAAGCCGAAGAGGTAGGAAGGGAATCAGGAAAAGATCAAATTTTAATTTAAGTGAAAAATTTTATCATAACCGGATGGCCAAAATGTTGTGAAGATACAAATTTAAAACCCTATTTTCAGAGAAGAAATGCTTTGTCATTATCCAATAATTGTATTATTTGGGGAATTCGTACAATTATACCTCCTATTTACGTCCAAGAATATTGACATATTTACATTCTATGCATACAGGGATAGTCAGAATGAAGTCAGAAGCAAGACGTTACTTGTGGTGGACTGGTTTAGATTCAGAAATAGAAAAAATTTCGTATAACTGTGAGGCATGTTCTACTATAAGTAGAAACCCTCCGAAAGAACAATTTAATCCTTGGCCAGTACCGATTCAAGAATGATATAGAATCCATATAGATTTTGCTGGACCTTTCAAGGATAAAATATTTTTGTTAGTAGTCGATACATATACTAAATACGTTAAAATTATACCAATAAAAAGTACAACTTCGGAAACCACAGTGGATGTTTTAAAAAAATTTATTTCTTACTTATGGGTTATGTGCAGAAATCGTATCAGATAATGGACCACAAATGACTTCTACAGTATTCGAAAATTTCTGTAATTATTATGGTATCAAGCATATCACAATCCCTGCTTATCATGTTTCTTCAAATGGTCAAGCAGAAAGATATGTTCAGTCGTTCAAAAATGCAATCAAAAAGATATGTTTTTCTTCATCGTCAAATGCTAAAATTGAAGATATAAAAAATTATTTATTTCGCTACAGAACAACTACACATCCTACAGCAAACTCTTCTCCAAGTGAAAAATTGTTTGGCAGACAAATCAGGACTCCATTAGATTTGTTACGACCTTTTACAGAAAGTAAAAAAAGGATTGTATACAAGCAAATTTAATATAGGACAAATGTTTTAGTTAAAATGTATAAAAATTTAAATACGTATGTATGGGAAAAAGGGAAAATTATGCAACAGTTAGCTACAGATGTATGGGAAGTTCAACTAGGAAATAAAGTTTTGAAAAAGCATACAGATCATTTAAAAAATTATAAAGGAGATACAGAAATTTTATTAGACGCAGAATTGCCAACTACTTCAAACTCGACGACATTGGATGATCAACCAAGACAATCACTACCAATAATTACACTTCGCAAAGAAATCAGGAACTGCCCTCCTCCAAAAAGACTCATAGACGAGGTGGGGGAGGAAAAGATTAAAGAAAAACGGAAATATCATATCTTTCCTCATTATTCAGAGTTTCCTCAAACAGAACTTTCAGTAGGGTTGTGTCAACTGGGGGAAAGAGATAATATGTATGTGAATTCAATATTTAAATTGTAGCGGGAATAAACTGCTATAAAACATTACAACAACTCATACAAGCTACCGTGACCACGCGCGTGTGTGTGTAAATTAAATAATAGTTAATTACATTTCATAACTTCTAAAAGTGACTTCTGCAATACTTCTAATAATTACGGTAGTGTGATAAACGTAAATAAACTAGTAATAAGTGTATGTGTTTAAACTATTTAGAATAAGGATTATTCAAGACAATATCGGACATCTCTGTGTAAGTACAAAACACCTAATTCCTATTTTCTTATAAAAAGACTACTATATAAAAACATAACATAAATGTTCCAAAATTATTGTTAAATAATGTGTATAAAATAGCCTTAAAATATTTGCAACATTAGTCACAGACGCCACAAATTAAGTAAGTTATTTTCGGATATTGTATAAATGTTTTGCTGGTTTAAAATGATTAAGTACATAGACTAGACAGAAATATTACAAACAGCTAATTATTTTAAATCATAGGTACTCGTATAAATAAAAATAAAATGTCGAGGTTATGTTCCATGTAATATCAATTTTAAAAGAAAAACAACCATCTCTACTGGCTAATTCAATTTAATAGGTTTAAACAGTACTTACCTCTACTTTTTGACCAACCTAAACAATTATTATTACACAAACACACAGAAATAATAACGAAGAATTAATTGTTGTTTTAGTAGCTATGGGACTGACTCGAAAACCGCTATGTATAAATAAGCTACTCTGAAAATAAAACAAAATACGATATGTGCAACTATCATCACATAGGCGAAATTGAAGGCGCAATTTTATCTCATTCCACATAGCGTGTTTTAAATAAATGAACTTTTTCATTAAAAGTAGGTAACAGATTCACATGGCGACTATTGTAATCGACACACAGTACTATTTTGTACCCATATCAACATATTATATTTCATTTTGGGCCAAAACGCACATAGCGCATTTTGAAGGCGCAACGACGATATGTATCATCATATGTGGAAACAAATGAAAGGGATATTGTACCATTATCTAGCATAAAAAAATTTCAGACAGAATAAACACGATCCTAAAACAAAATATAAAATCAAATGGAATGATAAGTGGTCCTATGGAACAACCTCTTTCTTTGGAGGTAAATATGTATATATCGTGTCCTATAAGTTAGTTAAGTGGTGGATCTTTTAAAGGCATAGAATAGAATAGAAATTAGAATAGAATGGAAATTTATTTCCCAATTTAGATATATATTATGTACACTTGGTACGTCCAAAAAACAGTGAACAGGTTGTATATATTGCAATTAATTTATATTATGTCACATTTTTTAAATTTAATCACTATATATAAATATAAACTTAATTAACAGTATATATATATATATATATATATATATATATATATATATATATATATATATATATATATATATATATATATATATATATATATATATATATATATATATATATATATATATATATATATATATATATATATATATATATATATATAAATAGTGGTGAGAGGTATGAAACTTCTCATATGGTCTGAATGCTACTATCCGACCAACATCATAGATGTCTCTGTGGCGGATAGCGACTTGCGTTACACAAGGGGGACCGAGAGCGGCGACCCTAGCCCAGGTGGACTAAACTAATGTTATTAAATATGATTTGAAGGAACAACTACTGAGCGGGCAAATACCCCGACCTGCATTGGATTACACCTTCAAATCATGTTAGATCGATAGCCAATATCATTTGTCAATTCCTAACCAGACATAGATCGATTTCGAACTTATTTGTTCTCTTCAGTATGCCATAGGTTATGGAACAGACAAATGCAGGTCGGGGTATTTGCCCGCTGAGTAGTTGTTTCCTTCAAATCATATTTAATAACATTAGTTTAGTCCACCTGGGCTAGGGGTCACCGCTCTCGGTACTTGCTGTGTCGCAAGTCGCTATCCGCCACAGAGACATCTATGATGTCGGTCGGATAGTAGCATTCAGACCATATGAGAAGTTTCATACCTCTCACCACTATTCACTTTACCTTAGTTAGTATATAACTAGCAGGTTGGCCACTATCATTTGTCTGTTCCATAACCTATGGCATACTGAAGAGAACAAATAAGTTCGAAATCGATCTATGTCTAGTTAGGAATTGACAAATGATATTGGCTATCGATCTAACATGATTTGAAGGTGTAATCCAATGCAGGTCGGGGTATTTGTCCGCTGAGTAGTTGTTTCCTTCAAGTCATATTTAATATATATATATATATATATATATATATATATATATATATATATATATATATATATATATATATATATATATATATATATATATATATATATATATATATATATATATATATATATATATATATATATATATATATATATATATATATATATATATATATATATATATATATATATATATATATATATTTACCCGAGAGGGACCGTGGTTATCTGTTAGAACCTGAAGATGGCAGCTGAGATTCTGCCGAAACGTCGTTCAGACAACCACGGTCCCTCTCGGGGATTATCACCTACGCGGGAGTATACCCGGAAAACGAATTTAACATATATATATATATATATATATATATATATATATATATATATATATATATATATATATATATATGTATATATATATGTATATATATATATATATATATATATATTGTAGCATTCAAAATGCTACTGTTTAAATTTACAGGTTAATTTTTTTATAAGGTTATATTTTTGTTTGTTTTAAATAATGAATCAATCACATTGATTAAATGTCAAATACAACCCACAAAACACCTTAAGTGTATTGTTGGTTGCCGTTAAATTTTTAACGAAATGGGAACTTTTTAATGGAAGAAAACAGTTTTTTTATTTTTTTTTATTATCACTAAATACTGCCAATATCTAATTAACATAAACAACATGCAAAGAAAACATTATAACACCTACTTTGCAAACTGGTATAATAATATATTTAAATAATATCGACTCCTAATCACGATTTGGTCATCTTGAGATCCAAACAGTAAACAGTGATTTTCTTAAATGAGTGGTTATTTGAGCTGTCCACCACGTTCTAAAAGTTTTCTCAACACTTTCCTCTATCTATTTTGAAACATTCCTACTTGCAACATTAAGTACTGTGGAATTCATTGAGAAAATATCCTGAAAATAAATAAAGGTTATAAAGGACACTACTTGTTTTAGGACTTGTATTATTAAGTAGTACGTTAATTACTTACCTGTAAATGTTGGTACGTGGCTAGTTCCTTCAGAACTTCTTCGAAAAGTATTTCTTGGCGGATATTTATATTTAATTATTATTAAGGATTCTTTTCTTTACATGGTTGTATAGCTTTCGAGTGACATTAGTATAGGTTTTATAAAAAATCCATTGGTACCAACAAAACTACACTGAGAGTACTAAATAATGTCCTCTCAGGAAGGACTTTTTTTGATATACCTTCCGGGTAGACATGTTGATGGCAGATGACTAGTGATTAGCTGTGGGTTCAGATGTGATACACATTTTTCATTTATTTGGCTCTTCATAGAAATTCAAAACTACACTTTCCTAGTTCGAATTATTGTATCTCGATTTGCTGCAACTCTGGAAGTTGGATGGTATCAAAATTTTTTTTTTTTTTATATTACTTACGAAATGGTATACACTGGGTGAACAAAGGAAGGACTGACTAACGTTACTGCCATTGCTAACCCGCATTTAGAGAGAGAGGAAGAATCCTCGAAAGTTTGAAAGGCCAGATTTTTAATTTATTATTAATTTTTTTATTTTTATTTACTTGGATATTTTTAATTGCTCTGCCAGAGCGCATGTTACTTATTATATTAGATTACCAACTGCTTATGTGAGCTGATGAGCAGACTCATAGTACTATGGGGGGATGCCTAAAGCGTAATTAGTTAATGATCAAAGAACCAAATATTTTTTTTTTGTACTTTTTATTTATGGAAAAAAATCAGTGTCAATTAGAAAGATTGGTGAACAGATTACACGAAATTTTGTTTTATCAAAATTTTTTTTTTATTTTGCTCATTCATGTTTAATCAACCTAACCTTCCTTTACACATGTATAGTGTTATATAATTCTTTAACACCGAATTGGAACAAAGTTTTGTATTCCGTAACTTTTGCAAGACTAAGAAACAATCAATTTTTTTAAGTTACGTGGCGCCCTTAGTCACTACCATGTTTTTGTTTCAATTTTAACCCTCCTTACTCCCGACTGCTCTTACCGACGAAAAGCTGCCGTAAGCAAGAAGCTACACTGCACTCCGAGAAAATTTAGGTGAGTAAGCACATGTTTATACATGTGCCAAGTATTTGATTATTTCCAAATTTCTTGTTGGAGAGTGTACCTGTGGCAGAGTGGCACAGCCAACGTGAGGCCTTGAGGGATATTAAGTAATATCTATGCAATTATACTGATTAGTTCTTTTTGCAAAAATATGGTAGTTTGTTTAATTTGAATTTTTTTTGATATTTTACTATCAGTTTATATTACATAAATTTTTGGTACAGTTGATTCGTGAATGAGCAAGTAAAATTAAAGCCTGGTTTTCTCTTGACTGATTTATTTAAAAAATAATTATTTCATAAATTGAAATAATAATTTTAATAGGAGTCCTGACTTTTGTTGCTGAGTGTGTATGGAATAAATTCATTTCCTTGAATCTTCACTTTTTATGTCCATTATGGTTACTGGTAAATAGTATGCTTTTTTAGGTATGTGTGTATAAAAAGACTAAAATACTTTATTCTTTTATTATCTGGTTTCTGGTTTAAAGCGTATTTAAACAGCTTGGTTGTTTTTATCAAATATTAATATTTTAACATGGACATTACATTTAAACCTGTTCACTTACTTTGTAATGAATTAAATTATGAACTTAGAATAAGAAACGTAATTTCAAATCGTGATCAAGGTGAAAAGCGTGCAATTTTAAAACGACTTTTAGAAAGAGAGCGAAATAAAGTTGATTTAAATTCGTTAGTCGATCGAAATTTTAATTATGATAATGAATGTGGGGAGGTTACTCAAACTTTAGAATCCATAAAATCATTAATAAATGAATTTGAAGGTCCTACTTCAGATTCTTTATTTAAAAGATTACAGTCGCGTATAGCACATATTACTTGTCGAGTTCAGCGCATGCCGATTGAGGAGGAAAATGTTTTGCAGTTAGAATTTAAAAATGAATCGTATGCGTCCTGTTTACAATTAGAGGCCGAGTTGCATGAAAAAGCTGATATGGTACAGCCAGTATCTGTTACTGATAATACCGAAAACAGTGTTTTTCATACATGTAGCGCACCTCAAGCACAACTTAGGTCTAATAACTCAAAATCAATTCCGGTGTACAAATTAGGTTTACAATTTGACGGAGACCCTAATAAACTTCTTCCATTTATTGAAAGAATTGAAGAACTAGCTCAGGCTCGGCGTATTAGCAAGTTAGACTTGTATGAGGCTTCCAGTGACTTATTTACTGAGAAAGCTACATTTTGGTTACGACAGATCAAATCGGAAGTAACTGATTGGGATTCCTTAGTTGTAAGACTTAAACGAGATTTTCTCAATCCAGATTTTGATGACGAGGTATGGGAACAAATTAAAGTTCGCTGTCAAGGAAAAACAGAGCGAGTAGTAATTTTTATTGCCTGTATGGAAGTACTTTTTAGCCGTCTTAGTAGACCAGTCGCTGAAGTTACTAAAGTAAAATACATAATAAAAGGTCTATTATTTGAATATCGAAGAAGCTTAGCGTTGAGTGACATCAACTCTGTAACGGAACTATCAAATTTATGTAGAAAATTAGAGATGGCGATTATTTCTAATTCTGATTCAAGTAATTCTGTTAGACGACAATGTTCTACCTTGTTTGATCCTGAATTAGATCACGTTTCAAACTCTAGTGTAACTCCTAGTAACGTAAGCAATGGCAAGTTTGGTAAAAATAAATTTAAAGCCAAAGACACGAAAAAGACTGTAAATACTGTCACTCCCACAAATAATAATTTATCAGGTCCTAGTACCTCCAGACAATTGGGAATTGTCTGCTGGAATTGTAATAAAAATAATCACACTTACCACGACTGTAAACTACAGATCCAGAAAAAATTTTGTTATAAATGTGGAAACCCCAATGTTACAGTACGCACCTGTAAAAAATGTAATTTAAACTAACTGTCGGAGAGTTTTCAGTTAGCCGTTACTCTTCTAAAATTACTAAGGCTAACATTTTCCCTAATAAAAAAACTAAATTTTTTGACCATAAAGATTGGCAGAATTGGCGACATTTTGTAAAAGACTTTTATAAAAATTATCAAGTTGCGCCACTGTTTCTTAAGAAACAATTGGACAACCGGCCTTATATTTCAGTTAAGTTATATGATCAGAATATTGTAGCACTGCTAGATTCTGGAGCTACCATATCTATAGTAGGGGCGAGCGGTATAAAATTATTGCAAAAATTTAAAGTAAAGATAAATCCTTCAATACTTAAAAATATTTCAACCGCTGATGGAACTGAGCAACCCGTCACTGGTTTAGTTGATTTGCCAATTTTTGTTGATAACACTTGTCAGGTACTAAAAGTTGTACTTGTTCCTTCTTTACCGCAAAGTTTTATCTTTGGTACTGATTTTTGTACACAATTTCAAATTAAAATGGATTTTAAAAATAATTCCTGGAATATCCAAAGTAATTTTAGCAATTCTAGAATAGAGGTTGCTTCGGAAATTAGTGATTTTAATGTAATATCGGACTTAGGTACATTTGAAAACTTTTCTCCTACCCAACAAAGGCAGGCTGATAATCTGATAGAATTATTTAATGAAATCAGTAGCGATTCGAAGCTAGGTCGCACAAATAAAATCATTTTGTCTATAGATACGGGCGACGCAAAACCGTTCAAACAAAGACAGTACCTCATGTCACCGTACATGCAAAAAATTTTAAATAATGAACTTGACGAAATGTTAAAATTGGGAGTTGTAGAACCTTCACATAGTTCTTGGAATAGTCCGGTTCTATTAGTGAAAAAAACGAATGAAGAATATCGTTTTTGCTTTGACGGGCGTAAACTTAATGAAGTAACTAAACATGATGCTTACCCTCTTCCACGAATTGATCGAATACTTAGTATGCTTAGGGATGCTAAATATATATCTAGCGTAGATTTACGAAAAGCATTTTGGCAAGTACCTTTAGAGGAGTCATCACGGGGAAAAAACTGCTTTTAGCGTACCCGGTAGGGGACTTTTTCATTTTACTGTTATGCCTTTTGGTCTGTGCAATAGTGCCCAGACACAACAAAGGTTAGTTGATGCATTGTTTGGTCCAGAATTTGAACCAAAAATTTTTTGTTATCTTGACGATATTATTATAACTTCTTCCACTTTCGAGGAACACATATATCTATTAACTGAAGTTCTAAATCGGCTAAAAGATGCAAACCTCACTATAAATTTAAAAAAGTGTGAATTTTTTAAAACTTCTCTTAAGTATTTAGGCTATGTGGTGGACTTTAATGGTCTTCGGACAGACCCAGATAAAGTAGCCACTATGGTGAATTATCCGCGTCCTACTACTTCCACAGAAGTCAAAAGATTTCTTGGACTATGCTCATGGTATCGTAGATTCATAGATAATTTTTCCACAAAGGTGTCTCCTTTAAGTGACCTTACAAAAGGGAAGAAAAAGAAGGAAAAAATAAATTGGACTGTTGAAGCAGAAGCTTCATTTATTAATATAAAAAAAGCTCTGGTTTCAGCACCCATATTATGTTCGCCAAATTTTTCAGAGCCTTTCACTATACAGTGTGATGCTAGCGATACGGGACTTGGCGGTATATTAACGCAGACTATACGGGGTAATGAAAGGGTTATTGCATACGCGTCTAGAACGTTATCTCGCTCAGAACGGAATTATACGGTCTCTGAACGGGAACTATTAAGTTTACTTTTTTGTGTGGATAAATTTCGTCCTTTCGTTGAAGGTACACGTTTTACGGTAATTACAGACCATTATAGCCTTCTGTGGATCAATAATTTAAAAAATCCAACGGGCCGACTCGCTCGATGGGCAGTAAAATTACGTCAATTCACGTTTGACCTAGTACATCGTAAAGGATCATCAAATATAGTAGCCGATGCTTTATCACGTCTCCCTGACAAAGATTCAGAATCTTTAGAAACTCCGGTTATTTCTATGTTAGACATTTCTACTGATAACCTTGATAATTGGTATATTTCACTTCGAGAAGAGGTCATCAATAATCCAACTTTGTATCCTCAATGGAAAGTTGAAAATAACCTTTTGTTTAAATTTGTTCCGTCCTGTTTGCCTATCCAGAGTAACATACGTGAATGGAAATTTCTCGTCCCAAAATTACAGCGTGCTGCTATTATTATTTCGTGCCATGATCCGCCCATGTCTTCACATTTTGGCTTTTATAAAACTTTTTCTCGAATACGGGAAAATTATTATTGGCCGAAAATGAGACCAGACATTCAGAAATATGTACGGTCATGCAAAGTCTGTCAGGCACAAAAGTCAGCGAATACTTCGCGGATGGGTTTAATGGGAGCTGAAAAATCAGTAAATTATCCATTCCAGGTTATAGCAGTAGATATAATCGGGCCACTTCCACGTTCTACTAAGGGCTATAGTTATCTTTTGGTTGTAGGTGATTGGTTTACAAAATATACTTTGTTACACCCAATGCGCCAAGCTACCGCACAAAATATAGTACGGTTTATGGAAAACGATGTATTTCTAGTATACGGTGTCCCTCAATTTATCTTGTGTGACAACGGTACACAGTTTGCGGGTCGAACATTTAAAAAATTAGCTGATTCCTACCAAGTGCAAAAAAATATGGTTTAGCCCACGTTATTCCCCTCAATGTAACTTTGTGGAGAGAAATAATCGTACTGTAGGAACCGCCATTAGAAGTTATGTTGATGAATATGTACATTGGGACCAAGAATTGTCAAAAATACAAGCAGCCATCAATACGGCAAAACATGAGGTTACTAGCTTTTCTCCAGCTTTTCTTAATTTTGGGAGACACGTTCCCCTTAGTGGAAATTATTATTCCAAAGTAAACTCTACTGCAGATATAGAATTATCTTTAGGCGATCGTAATATGTACTCTGAAGACATGAACGGTATGTCAGAAATTTTCTCGACAGTTAAAAATAAATTACATTCTGCTTATCAAAGAAATGCCGCTGTGTACAATTTAAGAAAAAGAGATTTGTCTTTTGAAATAGGAGATAAAGTTTGGCGCCGTAACAAAGTGCTCTCAGATGCCGCAAATAAATTTGCAGCAAAACTTGCTCCTAAATATGTATTAAGTACCGTACACAAAAAAATTTCACGTTTGGTTTATGACCTAAAAAATGCCAATGGTTCACCAGCAGGTGAATGGCACATAAAAGATTTAAAACCATATTTTGGTTCTAATTCCGATGTATCAGTGGGATAAATCCTATTATCGTTTTATATTTTTCGTTAGGAAAAATTCAAATTTTTTTTCCTTTTTTCTTTTTATTTGATCCCTAGAGTTGGATTAGTTATAGTAGTGAAATGATATAAATTTTCACGAACCATGCTGGTTTATGTATATATGTTGTATATAGGGTTTAATTAGTTATTTTATTAATTATATTTCGTCAAACTGCAAGTTTCTTTCACTTACATTTTGAATATACGGATTATGTATTTTTTTTTTAAGGAGACAGGTAAATTATTTTAGCAGACCCAACCGATAGCGACAAATCCCAATTGTGACAAATCCTAACTGTGATTCCTCTGGACGTGTGGTACACGCAGATACCATTCTAAAATGTTACTGGTTGTCTCCTCATACTTATTTAAAAATAAATAAATTTAGGTAAAACAGTAGAAAAATTGTTTAACAAGTTAATCTATTTTTCTTTCCTTGGAAAGGGGTGGTGTAGCATTCAAAATGCTACTGTTTAAATTTACAGGTTAATTTTTTTATAAGGTTATATTTTTGTTTGTTTTAAATAATGAATCAATCACATTGATTAAATGTCAAATACAACCCACAAAACACCTTAAGTGTATTGTTGGTTGCCGTTAAATTTTTAACGAAATGGGAACTTTTTAATGGAAGAAAACAGTTTTTTTATTTTTTTTTATTATCACTAAATACTGCCAATATCTAATTAACATAAACAACATGCAAAGAAAACATTATAACACCTACTTTGCAAACTGGTATAATAATATATTTAAATAATATCGACTCCTAATCACGATTTGGTCATCTTGAGATCCAAACAGTAAACAGTGATTTTCTTAAATGAGTGGTTATTTGAGCTGTCCACCACGTTCTAAAAGTTTTCTCAACACTTTCCTCTATCTATTTTGAAACATTCCTACTTGCAACATTAAGTACTGTGGAATTCATTGAGAAAATATCCTGAAAATAAATAAAGGTTATAAAGGACACTACTTGTTTTAGGACTTGTATTATTAAGTAGTACGTTAATTACTTACCTGTAAATGTTGGTACGTGGCTAGTTCCTTCAGAACTTCTTCGAAAAGTATTTCTTGGCGGATATTTATATTTAATTATTATTAAGGATTCTTTTCTTTACATGGTTGTATAGCTTTCGAGTGACATTAGTATAGGTTTTATAAAAATCCATTGGTACCAACAAAACTACACTGAGAGTACTAAATAATGTCCTCTCAGGAAGGACTTTTTTTGATATACCTTCCGGGTAGACATGTTGATGGCAGATGACTAGTGATTAGCTGTGGGTTCAGATGTGATACACATTTTTCATTTATTTGGCTCTTCATAGAAATTCAAAACTACACTTTCCTAGTTCGAATTATTGTATCTCGATTTGCTGCAACTCTGGAAGTTGGATGGTATCAAAATTTTTTTTTGAAAATCCAGAAAGTGTTACCAAAGTTTTTTTCTCACACAATTGAGTACCTGAGATTTAATCTCCTACGTGGGTGTTTTTTTTGTTCCCACAATTGTTTCTTTTGTAGCAACCCTTCAGAAGAAGGGTGCTAGGTTACCGTGCTAGGTTACAGTGATAGGTTACCATACTAGGTTACCGTTCTAGATTACTGTGCTTTTTTGGCGAATAAGCTGATTAGGATTTCACCCTTCCATAAGGGGACTTATTTTTTTTATGAATTGGTATACACTGGGTGAACAAAGGAAGGACTGACTAACGTTACTGCCATTGCTAACCCGCATTTAGAGAGAGAGGAAGAATCCTCGAAAGTTTGAAAGGCCAGATTTTTAATTTATTATTAATTTTTTTATTTTTATTTACTTGGATATTTTTAATTGCTCTGCCAGAGCGCATGTTACTTATTATATTAGATTACCAACTGCTTATGTGAGCTGATGAGCAGACTCATAGTACTATGGGGGGATGCCTAAAGCGTAATTAGTTAATGATCAAAGAACCAAATATTTTTTTTTTTGTACTTTTTATTTATGGAAAAAAATCAGTGTCAATTAGAAAGATTGGTGAACAGATTACACGAAATTTTGTTTTATCAAATTTTTTTTTATTTTGCTCATTCATGTTTAATCAACCTAACCTTCCTTTACACATGTATAGTGTTATATAATTCTTTAACACCGAATTGGAACAAAGTTTTGTATTCCGTAACTTTTGCAAGACTAAGAAACAATCAATTTTTTTTTAAGTTACGTGGCGCCCTTAGTCACTACCATGTTTTTGTTTCAATTTTAACCCTCCTTACTCCCGACTGCTCTTACCGACGAAAAGCTGCCGTAAGCAAGAAGCTACACTGCACTCCGAGAAAATTTAGGTGAGTAAGCACATGTTTATACATGTGCCAAGTATTTGATTATTTCCAAATTTCTTGTTGGAGAGTGTACCTGTGGCAATATATATATATATATATATATATATATATATATATATATATATATATATATATATATATATATATATATATATATATATATATATATATATATATATATATATATATATATATATATATATATATATATATATATATATATATATATATATATATATATATGTATGTCACATTTTAAAGCTTAAGATAAGGCATAAAAAACAAAATAAGAATTGTTATAAACTAACAACAGAATCAGATAGACAAACTTATAAAAAGAAAAGCTATTTTAAACTATTAACAACATAATTTTACACAATTAGGTAACATAAATATGTCAAATTTTCCGAGATATTTCTGGAAATATTTATAAATTTTAAATCATATTGGATTTATTTTTCTCCATTTGAAAATACCATAAATAAACCAACTTGTATATCCAGATATGTTATTTAAACTAGCTAACGTGTATTGAAATAATTATTGTAGTTTTAATAAATAATTGTTACTAGTAGAATTAATGGATTTTCTGTGACTAAATGCATGGCTTTATTGTTTATATTATAATGGAAACTTTCTCTAGTTAGCGAAGACCATGTTAGAGAAGAAGCCGAAAAACATAGACCCAAAATAATTCCAGAAAATCTGTTAGTGCCAAATACTGATGACGACGATTCTGCAGTAGCTGATGGAAATTTTAAAAGGGACCGTGAAAAAAAATCTCATAATTCTTTACGACAAACGATGTTAATAAGCAATAAGCTTCAGCAAATGAAAGATAAAGAGTAAGTATTTTCTTTTGTCGAAAAAATACATCTATGCTTACTGTATGAATTATTTGAGCTTTAACTTTTTTTAGGATGCATGATAATCTTAATAATATTTTAATACTGAAAAAGGGCAATAATGAGGGAACTACTGAAGCAGAAGTTAACAGTAACAAGAAACCCGTGAAGAAACTTAAAAATGTAATGGAGACAAAGTACGATACATCCAAGATTCAACTTATGAACTACTTATTTGAGCTTTAACTTTTCTTTTTAGGATACACGATAATCTTGATGATACTTTAATAATGGAAGAGAGCAATAATGAGAGAACTACTGAGGC
This sequence comes from Rhamnusium bicolor, assembly GCA_029963845.1. NCBI lineage: Eukaryota > Metazoa > Arthropoda > Insecta > Coleoptera > Cerambycidae > Rhamnusium > Rhamnusium bicolor. The sequence continues at coordinate 76,364 of JANEYF010002601.1, read as the reverse complement.
ACAAGTTAACAATTACAAGAAACCCGCGAAGAAGCTTAAAAAATGTAAAGGAGACAAAGTACGATACATCCAAGATTCAACTTATGAACTATTTGAGCTTTAACTTTTTTTTTTTTAGGATGCACGATAATCTTGATGATATTTTAATAATGAAAGAAAGCAGTAATGAGGGAACTACTGAGGCAGAAGTTAACAATAACGAGAAATTCATGAAGCAACTTATAACGGAAAATATAACGGACACAAAGTAAGATGCATCTATGGTTCATCGTATGAACTATTAGAGCTTAAGGTGAATTTAGACAGACCTATCTTAATCTTATCTTCGTCTTAACTTAATCTTAAGAAATTAAGAGGCCAATATTATATGGTGAAGTTTATAAACTCTTATACTTGAATTAGTAGCGTCTTTTGTCTTAATATCCGTCCTTGAAAGTTCCCAACTTTTTAACTTTTTCTTAATATTGCCTTAGTACTAAGATTTGCGCTTGCGCCTTAGTGAACTTGTTTGTTTTCGACATCCTGTCAAAGGTGCTATAACCTTAAAATTCTTATGCATATGCAAAAAGAAATGCATATTCGTTATTTGTTTCCACTCATTTGGTATTCTGGAAGTGAAAATCTGAAAATGTCGCTGCTCTCCCAAATGGAGGAAATAGAAATTGACGACAGTCAATTCAAATCAAATCAAATCAAATCAATTTATTAATAAAGTTAATCAACAATTCAGTTTTCTTTACAAAAGTAATGTAAACATAGGAAAGGGGTGCCACGCTAGGCCTTGGTATATCCAAGGATATCCGGCCTGTGTTGTGAACATCTCTTCCCTAAATCCACCATGAACGCTGGACATAGTAATGTTATTAACAATAATCAATTATGACAATAAGTAGTAAGGAAGTAAAATAAAGTAAAAGAAGTAAAGGGAGCATAGAGACAAGACACTACGTTATATGTGGTGTAGATGTGGAAAATTTCATTGGCAGAGGGCAGAGGTAATTAATTCATTAGAGAATCGTGATACGTTTGAGATCCATATAATATTTTATGAAATTGCGAGAAATTATCAATAATATAATGTTTAGTTTCATTTTTAAATTTGTGAGGTTTGTTAATTATTGATTTTGTTTTTGTTGGAAGAACATTGAAGAATTTTGGTGCGAAATAAGTGATGTATCTTTGATTATGAGGAATTGCTATTGATTCATTTGCTAACGATCTAGTTTCATAGTTATGGAAAACAGTGGGAAATAATTTTTTGTATTTAATTAAATAACTTAGACAACAATGTACATATAGGGATCTAATATTTAAAGTTCTTGTATGCTTATAAAGTAATGTTATTGAATATGTTCGTTCCTTTTTAAAAATAATTTTTAATACAATGTTTTGGCATACGGAAAGATTATGTTGAGCATTATCATATGACCCACCCCAAACAACTATGCAATACCGTAAAATAGACTCGACTAAGGCATTGTATAAAATTTTAAGTAAATTTTTATTTAAAATTTCTCTTAGTTGATAGAATTTATAAAACATTTTACGAATTTTTTTTGTAATATAATCACAGTGGTCAGTCCACTTCAGATGTTGATCAACTATCACGCCTAGATATTTTATGCTTTTTATTCTTGTTATTTCTGTACATGAACACATTGTCGCTGGGTTCTCTATACAGTTATTTGTATGTATTTTAATAAGATTTATATCTGGTTGATCAGCAACTGTAGTGGAAAATGTCATGTAATTCGTTTTTTTGATATTTAAGCTCAAAAGGCTATTGTTTAGCCAGTTTTGAATTTCACTGAGCCCGTTCTCTGTCTTTCTGTATACTTCTGTCCAGTTTATACCTGAAAATATTATAGCAGTGTCATCTGCATATGAAATGACACTTGCATCAGTTAAGATATCTCCAATTGAATTTATATACAAAAGAAAGAGAACAGGTCCTAGAATAGTGCCTTGTGGTATCCCTGTTAAGATTACCCGAGAATCACTCAATGATTCTGCAATTTTTACTTTTTGTTCTCTATCACTCAAGTAATTATCAAATAATTTCAACGAGTGACCCCTTACTCCCGCCCATTCGAGCCTGGTTATTAGAGTTTTATGACACACAGTATCAAATGCCTTAGCCAAGTCTAAAAATACGGCAAGGGACTTTTTTGTTTTTATTTAAATTTTTCATTATTAAATTGGTAAGCTCAAATACTGCATCCTCAGTGGTTTTGTTAGATCTGAATCCAAACTGTTTATTGGAAAGAATGTTTTGTTTATCTAAGAATTCTGTGATCCTTTTTTTCACGCATTTTTCAAATATTTTTCCAAAGTTATTGATAAGGGATATTGGTCTGTAATTACTACAACATATTGAACAGTTTTCTGTTGTGTTTGATAAAAAAACATAAAGGGCACAAGAACAAACGAGCTCTGGAAAATGCATGGAAAACGATAGGCTCGATAATGAGTTTGCCTCGTAAGTATTTATCATTTATTTATGAATATTTTTAATTAGGTAGGTTCTAATTAAAATGTCACCAAATTATAGGTATATAAAAATAAGTGATGTGAAAATTGTATTGTTAAAATTTATTTTCTTGTTTATTTTACAGCTGAAATATGTGAAAAGAGATACCAAGTTGTGAGGCACAGATACGCTCTAGAGCGAAGAAATATATCAAAAGTTCCATCGGGCTCTTGGGCATACTCCGTTTCATGGCCATTATATAAACAATGCCAATTTTTAGAGGAACATGTAGTACCACGCAAGTAAGTTAAAATATTTTTAATACTATTTTCAAATTTCCAACATACACACTTTTTAGATTATTTAAGAAAGATTCCAGCAATTATTGTTCACAAAATAAAGAAAACGTGTGGGAATCAGTCTCGCAAATTTTGAACGAAAATGCCTTCGAAAATATAAATGAAGTAGAAAGTTAAATATCAGAGTCAACCACTTTGGTTGACATTGAAAATGTTGCGGGCAGTAGTAAGCAAAATCAAATGAAGTCGTTGAAAAGAAAGGGAGTTACTACTCATAAAAGCAATAAAGGTGATACGGATTTTATAAAATTTTTAAATACAGACGAAAAAACCATAGAAGCATTAGGTACCAAAGGCAATATGGAAATTGACACAAATGAAAATGCTGCATTTGGCACTTACGTAGAGATGGAACTGAATGCAGTCAAGTCCATGTCTAAAAGAAAGAGGAAGAAAGCCCAGATTATAAAAATATTAATGGACAGTGATAGTGATTAACTGTTTTTCTATAACTACTAAGATATCTACTTAATAATATATATGCATATATTTTACAACTATTTTATTTTCAGCGTACCTATTTACCTATTTGTATTTGTTTTTAATTTTAAATAGAATAAAATTCACACGAGTATACCAATAATTATTTTTATTTTCTCTATATTTGATTTATTTCCATTTAAAAATTTACATATGTAAATATAAAGCTTATAAATAAATCTACAAACCACAGCTGTCTGCAGAAACTACTACAGACTAGTATATACATTGAGCTAAACAGAGCAAAGACTGATCTATGTTAAAGAAAGTAAAAATATATATTTAATTGGGTAATGACCCTGTCATAATTATGTCGTATTGCCAGGGTACACTTCCAACATCTGACACCAAATATGATGCTAATTTGTCCCTAGCACCTTGTGCACTTCTAGTGGCATTGTTACTTCCCAACCGTGTGGCAGATCTTAACATATACTCCTCTTCTCTCCACATTCCCAATATCAGACGTCCATTTTCGTCAAACGAATCTGCATAACCCATTGGAGAATATCGGCTCTGTTCCTCTGGAATATCTTCCTCTTTTTTCTGCAGAAAATTGTGAAGAACAATAGTAGCTTTTACAATACTCTCACAGGTGTCAACATTTCCTATAATCGTTTTTCTCAAAATTCTCCATCTCTGTGCGAGTATTCCGAAGGTGTTCTCTATTGTTCTTCTCGCCCTGCTTAAACGATAATTAAATATGTTTTTTTCTTCCCCCAAATAAGTTCCTGGATAAGGCCGCATAATATTCTAATGCAGCGGAAATGCTTGATCTGCTACAACATAATGATCAATTTTTAAATTGCTATTTGGCAGCTCTTTTGGTGGCGGTATATCAATATCTCCATTAAGAAATACTCGTCCAAATGCACTGTTAGAAAAGACAAAACTATCATGATAAGATCCTGGAATGCCTATATCTACAAACGTAAATCTGTAGAATGCGTCACAAGTTGCCATAAGCACTATACTAAAATTTTTTTTATAGTTAAAGTATTCAGACCCACTATATTTAGGACACTGTATGTTAATGTGCTTCCCATCAACAGCACCTATGCAATTTGGTAAATTCCATCTTTGTTTAAATCCTTCAGCTATACATTTGAACTCCTCACAGGATGGTGAAGGTAAAACTATTGGTTGTAGAATATCCCACAAAACTTGGCATGTTTCTTTAATTATACAGTGCACTGTTGTAAGTCCAATCCTGTAGTTCCATGCAATTTCTTGCATAGAGCAACCTTCCGATAAGTAACTACAAATATTATATACCTAATGTAAACAAATATTTCACCATTAATAAATTCTAACTTACTGTAATGTTAACATGAGACGATGCGCTGGGTTAAGGGGGCTTTTGGTAGGATCCTTTTTTTAACAATGGGCCAACAATATCTAGTAAACTTCCAAACAGTTCTGGCGTCATCCTTGTGTATTTGAAAAATTGAGTATGATCTGGTTCCTTTGACAGCATATCCCTAATCAAAGTATTAAAATGTCCATATAGTTTTCGTTGTCTATTTAGTGGCCGCACTTTAAACCTTCTGTATCTCTTTCTATCACCAACATATTTTTTAAAATAGCAATACCCAGTGACAACAATGATAAATAATAAAATGGCTCTACTTTGAACCATTGCAAAACTTCTTGAAGTCAAAGGCGACATCTCAAAATATCTAACCTACAAACCCAGATTTACCAGTAATCGGTTGTCAAAACAATAACAAATACGCATGCGTCAATATCTTAGAAAATTCTGTATAAATGGGCATTTTGGTTCTTAAGATAAGTATTAGTTTAATATTAATTTAGGACTAAGATATAGGTCTGTCTAAATTCACCTTTAATTTTCCTTTTAGGATCCATGATGATCTCGATATTTTGGTAGTGGAAGATAGTAGTAAAGAAAGAACTACCAAGGCAGAAGTTAATAATAAAAAGCCCCAGAAGAAACCTAACAATGTAATGCATGCAAAGTAAGGTTATTGATTAAGCAATTGATGTGATTATTTTATTACCGTAAAATGGGGCTACTAAGTGACAGCTTGTGTTACTTTGTGACGGCCGGTTCCGAAACAATTAATATACATCTAGTGAATTTTTTATGGACTCCCATGAATTCAGTCCATAAGATTTCTGTAGTAGACTATGTAGCGCCATCTATTACCAAGTATCGCAACCTCAACTCGGTTATAGGCATTTGTACAGTGGTCATATTTAATCTGCAGAAAATCAGCTGTTCATAGTTTCCTGGTATACTTTCTATTGACTAAGAAAAATAGGGGCAGTTATAAAAAAATAAGTAAGTACACGTTATTCTACAATGTTTTGGCATCAAGGTTATAACAAAAACGAAAGATCGAAGGGGCTACTTTGTGACACGAAAAAAGTGTCCCAAAGTAACCCCTGCGATTCTTGCAACGTAAAAATTAATTAAAAGGGGCCTTAATTCACATTATATTAACAAATACAATTTTTTCAGATTAACAATGCCACGGATATATAAAAGGAAGGTTGGGTCTCGCAACTACAAGAATTACACAGATGAAAAATTGCAGGAAGCCCTGCAAGATATAAGGAGCAAAAAAAATATCTTTTCGTAGTGCTGCAGAAAAATATAGCATTCATAAAAATACACTTTGGCTTAAGCTAAAAGGAAGGCATGAAAAATTGCATGGCCAACAACGGATTTTCAGTAACCAAGAAGAAAATGCCTTTGCAGCTTATATAATCACCATGTCAACCTTTGGATTTCCAGTCACTACACTCGATTTTAGATGTGTGGTAAAGTCCTATTTGGAACGTCGGGGTAGAAATGTTAAGTGTTTCAATCAAAACCTCTCTGGAACTGACTGGGTGAAATCATTTCTCAGACGTCATCCACAACTGTCTCAGAGATTTGCGCAAAATATTTCCCACGCCAGAGCTGCAACCGACGAGAAAATCGTCAACAAGCTCTTTGATAATTTAGAGATAGAACTGGAAGGGATTCCTACCTCCAATATATGGAATTTTGATGAAACTAATCTGGTCGAGGATCCAGGATTGAAGAAAATAATCACCAAAAGAGGAACAAAGTATCCCGAAAGAATACGAAATGCATCAAAAGCTTGTACCTCGTTAATGATTTGTGAAAATGCGGAAGGAAGATTAGCCCCCCTCTATGTAAATTATAAATCGCAAAAACTGTGGAACACTTGGACTGAGAATGGCCCTCCTAACGCAAGGTATAACCGTACCAACTCAGGATGGTTTGATTACCAAATTTTTAAAGACTGGTTTTTGAATTTGTTACTTCCACTACTAAAACGTCAAGATGGACCCAAAGGTGGTGATAATTTAAGCTCACATTTGAATATGAAAGTTATTGAAAAATGTGAGACTAACAACATTCGTTCTATTGCGTTGCCACCGAATACCACACATGTACTCCAGCCATTAGATGTTGCATATTTTCGTCCGATGAAAGAAAACTGGAGGAAAATTTTAAACGCATGGAAAGAGAGTGCTTATGGAAGTAGATTCACGTCTGTACCGAAAGATGAATTCCCTGGCATACTAAAAAAATTGATGGAAAAATTAGAAGAAAGAGTCGCAGAGAATTTAAAGTCTGGTTTCAAGAAAACTGGAATATTTCCTTTAAATAGAGAAGAAGTATTAAACCGTCTGTGCAGCCGTATTATAGATGCAGATGCTGAAGTAAAAGATAGTGTTGGCAATAGTTTTATTGACCATCTTAGTAAAACACGAGCTGAAGCAGCACGAACAAGACAAATAAGAAGAAAAAATCGATTAAATGTATCACCTGGGAAGAGCATAAGTGCTAGTGATTTCCTGGATGCGAACACAGCTAATGACAATGTGTTGGTATTTCCTGATGAACTTCAGCCTTTTTGTTCTGGCCTAGCATCAGAAAGTAAAAGGCGAAGAAATGTCCAGCATCATTCATCAGATGGCAGTTTTGCTGATGAAAATGAGTTGCAGTATCAAGAAAGTGACAATAGCCCCTTGAACGAACAATTCTCATCCGATGAAAGTCAAAACTCTGTTGAGACTTTATTTACAGGAGGAGTAGAGAAAGTTATTGGACACTACGTTGTTGTAAATTACGAAGGAAAATACTTTCCAGGGAAAATTACACAAATTTGTGACACTGGAGTTGATGTCAGTGTCATGGTGCCTTTTGGGAAACAATGGAAATGGCCTCAGCCTAAGGACGAAATATTTTATAACAATAATGAAATTGCTATGAATATTGAGAAGCCAATAAAAAGAGGAAAGAGAGACATATTTGACGTTCCGGTAATGAGCCTCTTCTGCAATAATTATCTACTATGATTATATCTATACCAAATATCGATTTATTATTTTTTTTAGATTTTTGAGAATGTTTTGTATGTTTGTGTTTTTTGAATAGGTACTTTTGACAATACCTACATTTTTATCTTTGCGTCTGGATTTTAATTTTTGCAACAAAATATTCTTTTATTCTACCCATTATCTACAATTCCTACCCAATACTAAGCGTTTTTAAAAAATCCAAACTATCCTCTCATTGTATTTTGCTTCTATCGTCGATACCTTGGTGTTTCTTTGTGACACCATTACCATTTAATGCAGTTTTCATCGATAAACAGATGTGTCACAAAGTAACCCCGATCTATGGGGTTAAATTGTGACACTTTTTTTTCTTAATATATTTTTTTCTGTGAATGCTATTCAAACACTACCAAGCGGAAATGAAAACATAAGTTTTAGGCTCATATTCGTGTAAGTTTTAATGGATACAGGGTACTAGCTAATGAAATATTTTTAAAAAACAACAAAAGTCGTCACAAAGTAGCCCCATTTTACGGTATTTATTTAAATAGATCGTGTAATGGATTTAAGGGCACATTGTTTTTATGGTTTGGTTATTGAGATAAATTAAAAACTCAAGTCGAGTAAAAAAATTATCGCAAAAAAACTGATTTTCAAAAAATTGTTATTGTTTATTTTGCAGTGATATGATATTAAGTATTTACTGACACCATTCTGACTAAATTTTCGTTTTATTACAGATTATGATAAAATTTATTTCAGTCGACCTACCATGTATATATTATTTCCATTATGTTTAATTTTTTTTTTCATCCAGCAATATATCTTGTCCTATCTCACGTAATGACGAAACTGCTATTTGCAAAATGTTTCAGGAGAGAAGAAATATTGTTTGGCAAATAGCAATTTTACAGTTAGTTTAATGCCGGCAACTTTCTTATTTCTTCTCTCCTGAAACATTTTGCAAATATCAGTTATGTTGTTACGTGAGATAGGGCACGATATGTTTCCAATATACTCTGAACATAATGGCCATTTTGATCATTTTAAAATACAAAAAAACTGCATGCCTAATACAATAATAATTATTAACAGCACTATCAGAACTCAGAGTTTATTTAATTTTTTTTCTTATAAAATATAAATTTAAACAATGCATCTGAAATCAACAGAAAATAATAAAGAAGTAAGATTATTATGATTATTATTATGATAGTTAGTTTGATTTAAATTTTCAATTTCGTATCGGCACTTGTACTTATATTATTTTTATATGTACTTATATTTCTCTAATTTGTTTTCAGTCCTTGTTAATGTCAGAACTATGACGTGTTTTCTATTTTAAAATCTTCATATATAAATTCGGTTTGGCTGTTATTACTGGGAGTAAATATGAAGTGCACTATATTATTAAGAAAAAAAATGATTGAGCTGAACGTTTTTAAAATTTTAAATGAAAATACCTTTTCATTTACTTGAATGCTGTCAGTAAGGATTTAATACCCTAGCACTGAACAAAAATATATAGAGTAATATTTTTTTATATTTATTTTGTTAAAGCTCCTTTATTTGGCTTTCAATCGTTTTCTATTGGCAGATTTAAATTCCTTGGAAAAAAAGTCATATCTGGTGTAAAATTTTTGCCAATAACGTCAATGTGCCCTTTCAAATGGTATATGACAATTTTAGATCCTCTGTTATAATTTAATATACGTGTACCTCTGACTACTGGATTTCCTTTCCTTACTCCATAGAATAAATAAATAAAATATGTTATTCTTTTTTTAGTGATATTAATTGTGCATGCAGTGGTACCTACAAAATTTTTTTAGCCAGCTTTTTTATATTGACTTTATTACGAATTTATATAATGCAGTAATTAACTATTATTGATTTTTAGAGTTAATGGAGAGAAAGATGCTAAATATGATGGGAATATTAAAGTGGTAAATTTATTACAACTAAAGTAATTACCTTATTTATTATTTTATGTTTCTTCAGAAAAACCTCGAAGAAGAAGTTCAGAAGTTAAATGCAGAATTTAAAGAAATGTTAAAAGGATCTCAGCAATTTAACATTGAATTACAAAAAGATGTTACTATGACAGTTCAAGAAATGTTATACAGTAAATCTACTTTTTAAATAGGCCACTTTGTGAAACAGACATATAGTAAAGTGAGAGTGGAACTGTGTGTCGATACCATCCTCACTGATGTAGGTAGTGCCTTTGTCTCATCTCGCTTAATATGTTATGTCTGTTTTATACACAAAGTAGTATATTTGAAAAGTACATTTACTGTATATTAAATATTCTGTTAAAATTAATTATTGTTTTTTCCTTAGTTCAACTTTTCCAACTAACAAACCGATCCAATATCTTGATGGCGCTTGGCGCTAGTAGTAGTTGTTTTCTATGCTGCTCCGTGAATAATTAGAAATGTTTAAATTCCTACAGCCTTATTTTGATATATACTATACTCAAAAGTTAAATAAGTTCTAGTACTTTACTGTGTTATAAGTTTTTCTATAATCAGTGCTCTGATAATGGCCAAAACCATGAAGGAATTCAATACACGTGTAGAAGAATTGGCAGTCGAATTTAGAGATGGTCTGAGTAAGTTCACAAATCAGTTAAATGATCTAAACTTAAATCCTGATGCCTCACAAAATGTTGAGTGTTATTTTGCAATTTAAAAAATTTGAAATAGCTATGAATGCTACTTTAGAAGCTACAAGAAATGATATTAAAGCACTGCAGAATAAACTAGAAATAATGCACAATCAGTGTGAGCAAAATGTACTATGGATTAATAACAAATATATTTTAATTCATGGTTTAGAAGAACATCGTGAAATAGATATATACGAAAATATTATAAGAATATTTCATTCTAAAATCGATTGTAAAATAAAAAAAGTCCGATATCAGCTACTGTTATCGGATGGGCAAAAAAAACCATAACTCCAAAAAACCAAGGCCGATCGCCGTCGAGTTTTGCCAACGTTGGGTTAGAGATGATGTTTTCAACAACAAAAAGAAACTAAAAGGAACTAACCTTTTAATCACCGAGAAACTAACACAGGCAAATTTAAAATTATTTATGGAAGTAAAAGGTATTAAGGGAAACTTAGGCTGGACGACAGGAGGGCGCATTTATTTTCTAGAGGATAATGTGAGGAAAGAGATTAAAAGTGCTAATGACATAAGCAAAATTAATGTCTGAGTGAACGTGCGTATATTCTGAATGGTCAGTATTATATGTATATAATATCTTTTTTTTTTACTCTTTTATTCATTCTTATGAAGTTTATGAAGTTTGGATATTCACTTATTTTTATTGTTTTTTTTTATTACATGATAATCGTTGTTTTTCCTGTATTATTAATTAAAATATGTTAATATTACAGTTTATCTTTCTCATTTTTTTTTCTTTTCTTTCTATTCTTTGTGCGTAATTACACCTGTTTATTTACTTACTGTTTCCTGTGAACAAAAAGCATAGATATAATTTAATGTTTAATATTAAAATAATTTGGATATTTCCGCTACATAGGTAGTATTTTATATTAAACTATGTTATGCAATAATAATTTATTACCAACATAAGAAATTAGTTTTAAAAATCAATATTTTTTTTCTTTCTTTTTTACTTTATGCTTATGGGTTTAGATTTATCCTATAAATTAAATTCTTAACTACAAAATTAATTAATTATAATGAAAGCATTGGACAATCTCATATGTAAGAAACCACGGAGTGGTTTTAGTTTTTCTTATCCTTTTCCTTTTTTTGTGCTGTAAATAATAATAATAATAATAGTAATGTACGCATGGCAGAGTAGTACTGAGTATGGCATGTAACATACTCAGGAGCTCAGATCCCCTCTTGCGGTTCGTAAAACATCACGAAACTGTAGGAGTGGGTGCAAGATTGTTCAAGGCAGCAAAAAGAGCCGCAGATGAACTCGGTCTCGCATTTGACATCTGGCGAGGAGGCCGGCGAGGTGCTGATGTTGAGTCAGTCACCGAACTTCAGCCAAATCGTCTGAAAGCCCGAATTAGAGCTGCCGAACAGGAAAATCTGTTTCGGCAGCACGTCGCTAAACCCCAGCATGGTGTCTTCTATAAGAATATCGAAACACTGGGTTTATCGACCAGGCTGACCTTCGCCTTTCTAAGGTGAGCAGGGCTTAAGTTGCAGACTGAGGGATTCATTATGGCCTGCCAAGATGGTGTTATCAACACCTCGGTCTACCGTAGCCGCGTGTGGCGTGTAGAGGTTCCTGATATCAACTGCAGGACCTGCCATCAGGCGCCGGAATCGCTCATGCATTTACTTTCTGCATGCCCCATATATGCGATTTCGGCCTACATCCACCAACATAACGCGGCCTTACGAGTGCTATACTACCATCTAAGGCACTCGTACGGGGTAGACCAGACACCAGTGCTGCCTTACGTCCCCGGAGATATTGAGTCCGTTGTCGAGAACGAGAAATGCCGGATTTACTGGAACTACTCGTTCCCGAGTGTCAGGCTAATCAAAGCCAACAAGCCTGACATAGTCCTCCTCGACCATCAACTCAAGGTGATGTATGTCATCGAGTTCTCGGCACCTGCGGAGAAAAACATCTCCATGAAGTAGGAGGAGAATCGGACCAAATATCGCGATCTCCGGTACGAGCTCCAAGTGCTGTACCCAGGCTACTCGGTCAAAATGGTCGTCCTTATTATCGGTGTACTCGGAGGGATAAAGCCTACGCTGCTCTCGGAACTGAAGATCATACCGGCCTGCCAAAAACTAGCCGAGTGGCTGGCAGGTCAAATGCAGAAGGCGGTCATTTTGGGTTCTCTCCGTCTGCTTAGGGCACACGATTCTGGTATCTACAGTCACTAACCCTGCGGGATGTGGGGAGTGGCTGTAGTTGATGCGCCGGCGCGACTCCCCGTGAGGCGTCGGAGGCCACGGGAGGACTGACCGGCATCGGGAAACTGAAAAAAAAAAATAAAAAAAAAAATAATAATAATAATAATAACATGATGACAATGCAATTGTACATGGACGCTTTAACTGGACGAGGGAACTTCGGGATGACTTACTGACCTGCCGCGAGAGTAGCGAACCTGAGCGAAGGGGATACATGGCGCGACTGCATGCACTATGGTGCGAAATGCATCCAGAGCATCGCGCCTTCTCTCAACAACATCTAAGAGATCAAGTATCCTTTCTGCTCAGGACAGGTTACGTAAGGGCACCCCGTCAGCTGGAAGAATTGCCAGCCGCAGTACCACCGCGGCAATTACCAGCTGATGGGGAACATCCTTTAGAGTTCACCGGTGTAGACTTAAGGACGAGGGTTAACCTTAACACCAGGGCTAACCTAAAGCCACAAGACCTGGCTAGAATGGACGAGGTCATCGATGAGGAAATTCCGGAAGATGTAGACATCTGGCAAATCAACTGTGCCATGTACAACGCCGCGAAGCAACTCGTCCCACATGAGAGGTCAACCAATCCGGTGTCGAGAAAGCCAAGCGGCGTGTACAAAAAATTGAAGGCAAGATACAGTCGGCCAGACAACACGCTTCTCGGATCAAGAGTGTGGTGGAATATAAGACGTCTGGTAGAGTTTTACTCCCAGAATCCGGTGCATAGCAGCCGGATTAAGACGTCAACACCATACTCTCAATCTGACAGTGATGCTTACCATCAAGCAGCACTGTCTAGATAGGATCCGAGCGCTCATAGCGATAAAGAAAACATTAAAGAGGCGAGTGAGGAGTATGGAACAAAACAATTTGTTCCGTACGAATCCTTCCCGCCTCTTTCAAGAGCCACAGCGTGTTGTCGAGAATCCGCCGGCTGTAGAAGATGTCGAAACCTTCTGGAAGGGAATCTACGAAACGTCGCGTCCATTCAATAGCGACACTCCATCAATTGCACACTTCGAGGCTCTGTGTCACAGACATCTTGAAGAGCCAGAAGAAGTGTGCCCGGCAATCAGTACGGAGGAAGTCCAACAAGCACTTGTTGGTACCAAGAACTTCGCTGTCCCGGGCCCAGACGGCATTAACAACTGGTGGTGGAAGAAATTTCCTTCCACTCACCGCCGTCTGGCGTGAGTTTTCAACTCATGGTTGAACGAGGGGCAGCAGATTCCGGACTGGTTTGTCGAGGGACGTACTGTGCTTATCCCCAAAAAGGGGTATCTTTCCGACCCGAGGAATTATAGGCCGATCACTTGCCTTAACTCCTGCTACAAGATATTTACACGTATCTTGTATGCTAGGACACTAAGGTCTGTTGATCCGGTCTTCCAGCAGATACACGAACAGCGTGGTGCCAAGAAGGGCATGGCAGGTTGCAAGGACAGCCTACTGATGGACCGCTGTATTACACAGGATTCTGTGCAATACAAGCGGAATCTATCGATGGCCTGGATTGATTACCGCAAGGCATTTGATACAACATCGCATGAGCTATTGTTGTACTTGCTCGAATGTCTTGCGGTACCAGCACCACTAGTGAGATGCATAGAACAGCTGCTGCCGCTCTGGAAGACCCACTTGACCTTAAACTTTATGCCTCCGGAGAGCGCGAACTACAAAACGCTCTTAGGGTGGTCGAAGAATATACGCGGGCAATTGGTATGGAGTTCGGGTTGGACAAATGTGCAGTCGTCCACCTCAAGAGAGGACGAATCGGGAAATTCCCTTAAGATGCGCAGCTCGCAGACGGAAGCATCCTAAGACATCTGGATGCCGGAGAGACCTATACATATCTGGGTGTGCAACAAAGGCACATCCAGGATGTATCACAAATAAAAAGATTCTCTCCGCGGCAAGTACAGACACCGCCTCTGAAAGATTTGATCTTCCGAACTTTCGGGGAAGAACAAGGTGTCTGCAACTAATATGCTTGCCGTTCCGGTTCTGCTCTACTCCTTTGGAGTAGTAAAGTGGACAGTAGCGGAGCTGCGCCAATTAGATAGGGATACCCGCAAGATGATGAATATTCACAGAAGTATTCATCCTAGATCGTCCGTTCCTCGTGTGTACCTCTCACGTCAACGGGTGGCCGAGGACTCTTGAGCCTGGATTGTATGCATGGCAGAATAGTTCTGAGTATGGCATGTAACATACTCAGGAGCTCAGATCCCCTCTTGCGGTCCGTAAAACATCACGAAACAGTAGGAGTGGGAGCAGGATTGTTCAAGACAGCAAAAATAGCCGCAGATGAACTCAGTCTCGCAGGCTGACCTTCGCCTTTCTAAGGTCAGCAGGGCTTAAATCGGAGACCGAGGGATTCATTATGGCCTGCCAAGATGGTGTTATCAACACCTTGGTCTACCGTAGCCGCGTGTGGCGTGTAGAGGTTCCTGATATCAACTGCAGGACCTGCTATCAGGCGCCGGAATCGCTCATGCACTTACTATCTGGATGTCCCGTATATGCGATTTCGGCCTACATCTACCGGCATAACGCGGCGTTACGAGTGCTATACTACCATCTAAGGCACTCGTACGGGGTAGACCAGACACCAGTACTGCCTTACGTCGCCGGAGATATTGAGTCCGTTATCGAGAACGAGAAATGCCGGATTTACTGGAACTACTCGATCCCGACTGTCAGGCTAATCCAAGCCAATACGCCTGACATAGTCCTTCTCGACCACCAACTCAAGGTGGTCATCGAGTTCTCGGCACCTGCGGAGAAAAACATCACCTTGAAGGAGGAGGAGAAACGGACCAAATATCGCGATCTCCGGTTCGAGCTCGAAGTGCTGTACCCAGGCTACTCAGTAAAAATGGTCGTCCTTATAATCGGTGTACTCGGAGGGATAAAGCCTACGCTGCTCTCGGAACTGAAGATCATACCGGCCTGCCAAAAATCAGCCGAGTGGCTGGTAGGCCAAATGCAGAAAGCGGTCATTCTGGTTCTCTCCGTCTGCTTAGGGTACACGATTCTGGTATCTACAGACACTAACCCTGCGGGATGTGGGGAGTGGCTGTAGTTGATGCGCCGGTGCGACTCCCGTGAGGCGTCGGAGGCCACGGGAGGACTGACCGGCATCGGGAAACCGAAAAAAAAAATATTAATATTTATTTATTTATAATAATAATGGTTACAATCATTACATTCATTATAATGTTTATGCATTATAGATAAATATAGGTTTACATCTGTGTTAATTCGCTTGTGTATTACCGAATATCCTAGGATCACTAAGTGCAGGACTTGTCAGCAATCCTTGGATACATATATCCACATACACTCATATGTACACATATATATATATACATGTGCACACATATGCACACACACGAACATATACACATACATACACACATATAACAGTATGTTAATTAACATTAAAACAAGAACAGTGTACAATTAATTAATTTAGGATAGAAAGTGAAAAGTAAAGAAATTACAATACACATTGATGAATATTTTTAGGACCGGTTTTTGCTAATTTTCCTATATTGCTTCTATGGTGGTGTCAATGAGCCATTGCGATAACGTTTTATTAAAACTTATTAATAGTTTTTTATTTTTCAGTTCTTGAGGTAAATAGTTGAAAACTTTTTGCCCTACATACTGAAAATGTCGTTGCCCTATTGTGAGATGTACTTTAGGTAATATTAGATTATCGTTTTGCCTAAAACGGGTATTATATGTATAGAAGGTATTACATGTTGTTAATCCGTTTTTGATTAGGTACATTACTGCTGTCTTATTGTATAATTTTCCTGATACTTAATATACGGTATTCTGTAAAGATTTGGTCCGAAGGGTGACGTATGTCTAGTTCATATATTATCTTTAATATTCTCCTTTGGGCCACTTCAAGGGGTTTCATTGTAGTTGCATACGCACTGCCCCAACCAATCAGTCCATATACTAATAACGACTGTACTAGAGCATGGTATACAGCTATTAAATTTTTCTTATATACAATTTGAGTCATTTTTTTAAATAAATCTCTAAAACCTCTACAAACAACACGGTATCATCTGCAAAGGATATGATGATATGATTGTACCTGAGCAATTTAAGGTAAGTAGTTCATTTAAATATATGATGAAGAGAATTGGTCCTAAGACAGTTCCTTGGAGAATGCCAAAAGTTATTTCTCTTTGGTTGCTAGTGATACCATTTATCTCTACCATTTGTTGTCGATTCTCTAAATAACTTTGAAAAAGTGAGTGTGCTGGTCCTCGGATACCTATAGAATATAACTTTGTCAATAGCTTTCGGTGACTTACAGTGTCGAAAGCTTTTGTCAAGTCTATGAACACTCCTGCACAGGCTCTACTGTTGTCTAAGGATTTATTGATCTTACTAACTAACAACGCTATAGAATCGTTTGTAGATTTCTTATTTATAAATCCAAATTGGAGTTTTGATAAAATATTGTTTTTTGTCAAAAATTCAACTAATCTTGTTTTTAGGGCTTTCTCAAATATTTTAGTTACGTTAGATATTAAACTAATTGGTCTATAGTTTTCCACACGATTGCGAACACCGGTTTTATAGATTGGCTTTATTATCGCGATTTTGAAATATTCAGGGCATTTGCCGTTTTCAAGTATTAAATTTATTATATGGCTCATAGGTTTTGCAATTTCATTCGATATTTCTTTTAGTTAATTTGAGGTAATATTATCAAAGCCTGGAGAAGTATAGTTTTTTAAGGAAGAGATTAATTCTTTTATTTCGTCTTCAGACACAGGACGCAGAAATATAGAATTGATGTTGAAAGCCCCATGTTCATGTTCTCTAACTATATCGCCGTTATTTGTTCTTATTGCATGAGCCATTTTTTCCGTCAATTGTAGAATAGTGTTCTACAATTTTGTTTATATCTGATACAGAATAATTATTTTCATCCAGGACATCTTTGATGATATTCTGACTTTTTGGTTTGTTAATATTGGTATAGTTATTAATTGTTTGCCATAGTTTTTTGCTATTATTTTTATTTTGCTCTATTAAGTTTTCGTAATATTCTTGTTTTAAGTTCGTTGTCAGTGACTATTTTGTTTCTATATACCTTGTACTGATTTTTTATATTTTCGTCTTCATTTCTTTAATATAGTTTGTATAGCCTATCTCTTTGTTTTATAGATTCTATTAAGCCTTCAGTTGTCCAAGGCTTTTTTAACACGCTTTTATTAGCTTCACCTGTATGTTTGCTTGCTTGTTTGTTTGTTTGTAACCGACTCTTTGGACTCGATTTTGACCCACTTTAAACGGACAGATTTAATTGAAACTTTGTACACTTACGAAGAACCGGCAACAATACAATAATTTGATAAGTTTATATCATTATCCTGATCAGGATCGCCAGTCCTTTCCTCACGTATCCTCTGCGTGAGAGCAAAGGCTTAATATGTAAGTACATTCCATGATTGTCAGTTAGCTCGGTGGTCGAGCGGGCTAAGGCAGTCGACGCGAAACGACAGACTCCTCGGGCGTGAGTTCAAATCCCACGGCTGAAATAAAAAAATATTTTTTTTTTCAGAAATATCTGTTGGATCGTAATATGTTATAATATCAGCATTAATAAGCAATATAAATATAGTTTAAAAAAACTACAAAACACGCTTTCATATCACATCAAACTAAAAAGTGAAAAATAAATATAGTTTAAAAAAACTAAAAAACACGCTTTTAAAGCACATCAAACTAAAAAGTGAAAAATAATTATTAATATAAACTGAAAACAATAATGAACGAAAAATACTAGTATTATTGTGAAAAAAGCGTGGGTTGCTCGATATACGAAAAATATGGCACAAAGCGCCCCACGCTTTTTTCACAATAATACTAGTATTTTTCGTTCATTATTGTTTTCAGTTTATATTAATAATTATTTTTCACTTTTTAGTTTAATGTGCTTTAAAAGCGTGTTTTTTAGTTTTTTAAACTATATTTATTTTATGCCTAATATTAGTTCTTACAATATTGGTAGCATAAGCATTTTAGTGAAAAGTATTGGGTTTGTGGGCAGAAACTTAGATATATTATTATCAGTACTTTTCTTTCTTGTTTTTTTTTCTATTTTTTTTATATAGTATTTTTTTTTTAATTCTGCTAATAACTACTATCTCTGTACTATTTATGTTTTGTCTAGTTCTTAATTTATTGGAAGATGAATGAAAATATGTTAATTGGACAATTTGATGTGAAGTCACTGGTCCCCAAGTTTGGTGAATTAAAGGAGCACATTTTGGCAACAGGATACCATATACTATGTTTGTCTGCAACCCACTTGTCTCCCAGAATAGGAGATGATTTCAATTCAAGGATATAACTTAGTCAGAAATGATCGCAGGTATCGTGAAGGAGGAGGGGTATGCGTATACATAAAAAAATTCAATTAAATATTCACTCATTCATCTGCAAACTAATATAGAGCAGCTTTGGATATAATTTTGTATCAACACACAAGTGTTTATTGTAGGGGCTATATACAGGTCTCCAAATTTCTCGTATGTACAATTTCTTGACTTATTTGGACAAAATATAACATTCCTATTGCCTACATGTGATGAACTGCTCTGATTGGGAAATTTCAATATTGATATGCTAAATATAAACTCAGCCTATAACAAATTTCAATCTATGCTCGAATCTTATAGTTTAAATCAAGTTGTTAATTCGCCAATTCGTATTACCTTAACCTCGTCAACTATTATCGATTTAATATTAACAACAAATATAGACACTATCAAAGAAGTTTCTGTAATATATCTTGGACATTTAGTCTCTGATCACGAATTAACAAGTTGCCAATTAAATATTGAAATAAAAGGTCAAAATAACCAGCCTATATTCAAAACAATTAGAGATTTTAAGGATTTTAATAACGAACAATTTTCTGATGATTTAAAATTAGCCCCACTTGAGCTAATATATGAAATGACAAATATTGGTGATAAATTATTTTTTCTTAACACTATTTTAATTGAAATATTTAATATTCATGCACCTATTAAAACTATAAAAATAACGAAAAATTATTCACCATGGATAACAGAGAACATTAAATTATTAATGTCAGGGATAAAGCTAAGCTTAGATGGCGGCACTCTAAACAAGCAGTACATTAGCCATAAACTGACTTGCAGTAACATCTGGCAAGTGAAAAGTACAGTTATTGAAAGAGACCAAATTATACAACCAGTGTTTAAAAAATTCTTTGCAACTGTTTACAACAAACCTTAGTTGTGGTCTATAACCGCCAGTGGTAGTTAAAGTGCCAATCTGAATAGCGTGAAACAAAGACAAGCTATTATGGAGATTGTAAGTCTGCCACGCGAACAAGAATTATTATACAAACTACTCATACAAGCAAATAATAACCAAACAGCGGAACTTTAAGCCGAATTTCAACAAAATATTACAACACTAATAGAAAAAAATAGAAAGTAATAGCAAAGAAATTCAAGAATTGAAAAACAGGTGCGTATATCTAGAAAGGAAAAATAGAAAAAAATAACATACTAATTTTCGGAACACAAAAGGTACCGAAAGGACTCAAAAGACACTAGATCTAATATACGAGCTATTGGAAACCAGAAATAAAGAAGAGGAAATAAAGAACATTTATACAGTAGGAAAAAAGCCAAAATCCGCCAATAGTCCTGGAATTTGTATCATTTCTAAAAAAGAATTCTTTTTTTTTATGATAAAGAAAAATTGAAGAATTTAAAAAACATGGAATAACCATTACAAATGATTTATGTTTTGAGGATAGAGAAGAGCAGAAGATATTAAGAAACCATTTGAAAGCCGCCAGAGCTGAGAATTATGAGGCTACAATCAAGAACTACAAATTGTACATTAATAACGAACCGTACACCGCAGAAGAGCTCAAAAAAATTGAGAAACAGACAGAAAGTTACAATAAAAAACCAACCAGTGGTGACAGAGGGATCATTCGAAAGATTTGATAAGAATAATACGAAGAGACATAGTTATAGTCCAAAAAACACTAGGAGTAAAAAATCGCATTAGGACATATACATACATAACGAACCGTAAATATATCAATTAACATTATTTTGATTATGACCTCTATTTTTAGGACCGTAGAGACAATCATGGTGAAACGGATATTTTCAATAAGTATATTAGAGGTTTACCTTCAATCCTAAAAAAGTAAATTCTATTTGTTTTTATTCATAATTTAAATAAGTTAATAATAAAGTTAATTAAATAAGGCATAAATTAGTTTTAAGGATTTAACTAGTATTCTTAAAAAGTAAATTTTAGTCTTGATTTGTTAAATAATTTTAGTATAAAGTAGTTATAATCAAAAACAAAATGGATTAATTTATTAGAGACTATGAAAACGAATTAATAGAAACTTTAGAACTTGATAATGTAGAACAATTCAATGACACATAAAAGTTAAAAATTTACAGAAATCATTTTCAATATACCATAACAACATAAGAAGTATCCAACAAAATTTCCATCAGTTTGAAGTATTCATTTCACAATATCATAAATATTTTGATTGTTTAATTCTAACGGAAACCTGGAATATAACAGAAACAGATTTTTTTAGAATGGAAGGTTATAAAATTATTAAAAGTGAGAATAACTTTAATCAAAATGACGGTATTTTAATATACGTAAAAAACGAGTTTTTGGATTATGAATACAAATCTATCAAAATCGGTATTATAACTACAATTAACCTAGAAATAAAAATAAATAAACAAAGAATAAATATTCTTGCCATTTATCGGTCACCCGAAAACTAGTTTATAAATAATTTGTCAGAAGTTTTAAACACTTAGGCTAGCCGCATATTGAAGGCAGCACAGCACAGCACAGTACAGCCGAGAAATAGCAAAGAAAAATTTCCTGTGCTCTGCCGGTGCGATGGGCGCATATTGAACGTAGCAAAGTGTGTAGTGTCCTCATAGTGAAGGTAAAAATTGACGATGTAATGTGTATTTAATTTGATTACAATGTCTATAGATACAGAAGAGGAATTGCTTTTAGATTCAGAATCAGATTCTGAAATCGAAAATTTAGTGTTGTGCGCGCTTTTGAAAAGACGAAAAAAATGTTCAGGTGAAAGTCGTCATTTAGAAAGTAGGAGTACGCATGGAGAATTCAATCTTTTAAAGGATTTAAGTGATGTGCAAATAAAACAGTATTTTCGTGTAACTAGAAATCAGTTTCAAGAAATCCATGAGTTAGTTAAAGATAGTATTCAAGGGACTGGTTGCAATGCACGAGAACCTATTGACCCCCAAATGAAACTAGCAGTTTGTTTAAGGTAAGTATTTTATTGGCAATCATTGGATAAAACAGTAAAATTTTGGAAATAAGTCGATGCATCTTGCTGCTCCTGTGGTGATGCAACGGGTTGCGGTGCCGGCTGCGGTGATACAAGGGATTGTGCTACTGAATACCCAGAGCAGGTACTGGTTGCACGAGTGTCTGATGCTGAATATTGATACGTTGCATTTGGTGTATGTAAATAATTGTTTGAAGCTTCACTGTGAGAGTATTCTTGTTCACTTAGAACAGCCTCAAATAGTTTTCTTTTTATGCGCAGTTGGGCTGAAATTGGGAATTTGTTTGTATCCTGATACATAGACATAAAAAAAGAATGTAACCCATCATTTTGTTTGTTTACTTGTTCAGAATGTTTCTCTTGGCGGAGTTCCGCAAGCCTGTTACGTTCTTTGGATCTTTCTTTGGAGCGAATTTCATGGCTTTCCAAAGTTTTGTGCAATAAATCATCAAGTTTTGCTTTCTTGGCAACATTTTTTTTTTGAAAAAATTTTTTAGTCGCTTCTTCATCAGGTAATTGCATAGAGTTCTGGCCAAGCTCTTCTATCTCATCATGCTTAGGGCCCTCAATTGTTTGTTCCTGATTTTCTAGCGTAACATCTGGGACATTATCTTCATATCTGTTCATGTCTGGTTTTGCTGTAGTATCATCTTCGCTATTTAGGTCGTCTTCTTCTTGGGTATTTTCTAGGTTCCCTGTTGTATTTTTGTTCAGCATAAAAGGAATGAGAAATGACATTTGTTGTTGATAGATCCATAGTTTCACTTTAGAGGCTGCGGATCCACTTTTTTTCTTTTGGCGTCGCAGGGCATCTCGATGACAGTCCCTTAGTTTTCGCCATGCTTCTTTTGCAACTTGTCCTGAAAATATTAAACTAATAAAGATCTTACAAATTGAATGGTGTTAGCAAAAAACTCAGACCTTGCATATAAAATATAAAAAATAATAAAACTTAACATAAATTAGTTAACCTTTATATATTTTTTTTCAGTTATTTTTGCTATTTAATCTAAATAAGTACATTTATTTCAGATATTTGTCAACAGGTGATACATTCAGAACTATTGCATTTTCCTACAGACTGGGCGAAAGAACTGTTTCTAATATAGTAATTGAAGTTTGTAAGGCTTTATGGAATAAGCTGCAACCATTGTATATGCCGACACCTACTGTAGAGAAATGGATAGAAATAGCAGCAGACTTTGAAAGCCAATGGCAATTTTTCAACTGTGTTGGCAGCATTGATGGTAAACATATAACCATTAAAAAACCATCACACAGCGGATCATCTTATTTTAATTATAAACAGTCTTTTTCAATCGTGTTGATGGCTACAGTTGATGCAAGATATCGGTTTACCTCAATTGACGTAGGATCAATGGGTAGATTCAGTGACGGAAATGTATTTGCTCATAGTAATTTAGGAAAAAGACTAGTCAATAATACCCTACAATTACCAGTACCAAAACCCCTGCCTGGTCAAGTTTCTGTTACTCCTTACGTTTTTTTTGGCGACGAGGCATTTCCTCTGCTAACTAACCTGATGCGTCCTTTTCCGAAACGTCAAGTGATGAATAATTACGAGAACAAAGTATTTAATTACAGGTAAATTCAATAAAAATCATTTTCTATTTTTAAGTAAACTTCCCCAATTTTAAGGTTATCCAGAGCTCGCCAAACTGTGGAATGTGCATTCGGCATACTAGCCGCTAGATTTCGAGTCTATCGAAGACCATTTGAATGCAAAGTTGATACAGTAGATCACATAGTGAAAGCTACCTGTGTTCTTCATAATTTTTTAAGTCGTAAGCACAATATCATAGAAGATGATGACGAAAATGATCAACATAATTCGTTTGATACACAATTAATTTCACTAGCAGCTAATAGAACAAGAAGCGCAAACGAAGCATTTTTGATTCGAGAAAATTTCAAAAAATACTTTAATTCACAATTGGGATCTGTATCATGGCAACAAAGCGCAGTACAACGAGGACATTTTTGATTTTCTATTGCTTTTAAGAAATTGAAATATAATTAGTACTTACCATTAGAATATTTTAATTTCTTGCTAATCTGCTCCCAGATTTGATCTTTGTATTTTGCACGCATGTAGTCTTTATCACTTGTGTCATATAACACTTTATTTTCACGTACCAATTCAATTAGCAATTCCATTTTGCACTAGACAAACGTTGCTAACAGGCCGGCAGAGGAATAGAAAACTGTGCTTGTTCCACAACCAACAAAGTTCAGACAGAGTACTCTGCGGCTACTGCGCGCTGGCTGCTCCTCTGCTACGTCCAAACTGCGGCGTGTTATTTAATTGCATATGCTACAAAAACCTCTGCTACCCTAGGCTATGCTGTGCTGTGCTGTGCTGCCTTCAATATGCGGCTGACCTTACAGTCATAACTCCTATGATCATTTTTATATTATTGGTGATATTAATATAGATATTAAAAAGAATAGGGGAAACTTAGATTACGTAGATGAATATCTTAATCTGTTGTCTGAAAAGGGATTTATATCTCTAATAAATAAAAACAAGCGAGTTACAGATTCTACGTCATCCTGTATTTGTCTCATTATTTTGTATTTTGTACTTAATATTTGTAATTCAAATTTTTGAACCCATTTGTATCTATCTATTTTTGTAAATAAATATTATTATTGTTATTATAACTATTATAAACAACTACGAAATTATACAACCTTGGCATGTCAGAACGAAAAAAAAAAGCATATTATGTACATAAATTGAGGTCAAGTGGAATTAACGGAGTCTGGAAGGATTTAGAATCACTAAATATACGTAAAAATAAAAAAATAAAACATACCTGAAAATCTACATGATGTTGAAAAGCTTAACTCTTATTACATAAATTCTATTCCAAATTTGCCTATTAATCAAAATATAGTAAACTATTATCAAAATAATCTTAAAGAAAATTTGGCAGACTTTCATTTTCACTGTAGAATCGCTACGGAAAATGCGATTCAGAAAATATTATACGGTATTAAAACAAATTCTCAGGGCTCAGATGGTTTGAATATTAAAATGTTGTTACTATGTTGCCCACACATATTGCCATATATAACTCATCTTGTAAATTTTTGCTTACAGAACAACGTTTTTCCAGATTCCTAGAAAGAAGGCATTATTCAGCCTATGCCTAAGTGTAACAACCCGGAAGAGCTCAAAGATTTAAGGCCTCTTACTATCTTACCAACACTGTCCAAGGTTGTGGAGCGAGTAGTTGATCAGCAACTATGTGAACATATTTTAGAAAACAAAATTTTACCAAATATACAGTCAGGTTTTAGATCATTACACAGTTGCGATACAGCTCTGCTTCACATTACAGATGATATTTTAAGAGGTGTAGATAGTAAAAAAATTACTGTATTGGTGTTGATTGCCTTCTCTAAGGCATTCGACACGATTAATCATCAAATTTTACTTGCTATCCTTCATTATATTGGCTTAAACAAAAATTGTATAAATTTTTTCCGTAGTTATTTAGATAACAGAATACAGAAGGTCAAAATTGGCGATAACATTTCTACACCTCTTGCGGTGTCAAAAGGCGTTCCTCAGGGATCAATCTTAGGTCCACCTTTATATATTTTATATACTTCTCACTTTATCCACGTTATTAAAAAATGTAACATCCATAAATACTGATCTGGCCAGTTTAGTAGATATATTTAAAGATAATGCTCTAAATATTAATGTCGTGTTTGGTTCACAAAAGGATCGAGCCATTGCTTCTTCTAACATGAAAATAACAGTTGATGGACAGCAGATCTCTCCCTCAGAGAAAGCTAAAAACTTGGGCTTGACCTACGACACATGTTCGATATTTAAGCCACATATAAATAACTGCATTCGTTTAGCATATTGTAATTTAAAAATGATATACAACAGTAGACATTTCTTATCTCAGAAAGTAAAAAAAAAATATTATGTGAGTCTTTGGTATTATCTAAATTTAATTTTAGTGATTTTGTATATGGATCCAACATTGATGCTGTAGACTCTCGCAGAATTCAGACGGTTCAAAATTCTTGCTTAAAACTAATCTTTGGTATTAGAAAACATCAACACATAACTCACAAATTATCCGAAATTGATTGGCTCAACAATCGACGGCAATTACACGCTGCTTGCCTGTGTCAAAATTATAATTTACTTCTTCAATAAAAAACAGAAAAACTTATTTCCTATTTTTATTACTAGAGGACTTCCAGCCAAGTATATGAACAATTTGTCCTACGTTTCGTCCGAGTCTTCGGACTTTTTCAAGGTTAAAAGCTAATATAAATTTCCTATTTTAATTTCACTGTATGGGTGGGTTTTATTTTGTTTTTCATCATTTTTTTTATTTGATGGGTATGTGATGTACGTGTAGTTCGACGAGTTAGGCAGAGAATGCCTAACTATATACTGCCCTCGACACACGTTTCGCCAACCAAGTTGGCATAATCTGGAGATGATTAAAGCTAACCGTATGCTAGCAATGTACCCTATATACACCTAAACCATTGTTGGTAGAACAGATAAGTCTAGTGTTGCCAGACATGCATTTGAGAACAACCGTAAAGTAGATATTAGCAATTTAAGATTAATTAGATATGTAACAAATACTAGACAGCTGGATGCATTTGAAAACTTAGAAATCATTAAGTGTAAAAATAGTGTGAATAGTGATAGAGAGCCAATCCCAAATAACCCGCTTTATTGGTTTTTTCACAGAACCGTAACAATAGTTTAGGTATAAATAGGATACATTGTTAGCATAAGGTTAATTTCAATCATCTCCAGATGATGCCAACTTGGTGGGTGAAAGGCGTGTCAAGTGCAGTATTAGTGTCTTGGTGTTTCGTGGAAAACTACGCCAGTGTTAACTTGTTTTTAAATATTTTAAATTATTTTCATTAGCAGAAATCAAAAATTTTCAATAAAAGCACCTATATGAACATGAAAGTAAGAAGAATAAAAAACAATGTTTCAATTTTACACAGCCTACAAATAATTCAGTATTATGTAGTTTTTTTTAATTCTAACAGATCGGTGAGAATGTTATTGCCTTGATGAACGACAATGAATTGGCAACCATATTACAGAGACAACGGGATAGGGTCGCTGTACGAGACTTTTGTAAAAGACACTGCTTCCCAAATACGAAGAGAAAACACAGAAATGAATAACTTCGTCAAGTGAATCAGACGAAAATGAAGTCAGTGTTCAATGTACCCAACAAAAGAAAAAATAAAACACAGTGCTGAGAAGGACGTAAGGCAAATTTATATAGGTTGGTTTTGTGATGAGGACAATTCAGACAAAATAAAACAAGTTAGATGTAAAAAGGAGGAAGAACAAGAAAAGCGAAAATGTTGTACCGGAAGGTATGTCAGTTCACGACATTTTAACACAAACCAAAATAAAGGAATTATGACTTTATCTGAAAACGACAAAGAAGAAACGAATAGGTTGTTCTGCAAGCGCCACTGTAGCTTCAGAACACACAGCTGCTGATTACTATATAAATTTCCCAGTTACAGAATTAGACGATGATCCTCTCCTACAATTCTCTTTTGGAAAGTCAGGATAATGTAAGTATTCGAATATATTTATACTATAACCTCTGTAATGAAAGTTTTTTAGACTGCTGAAAATATATTAACATACGAGATGTCACAACCGATAGAAGAAGAGTTAACAGATTTTGAGACAAACCAACCTGCAACCGATCCAATATCCATCTCAAATGCGGAAAATAATGAGTTACTGCCGCTACGAAATAAAGATAATGATGTACCGATTGTTACTCTTCACAGAGGCAATGTTTTTAAGGAGCTTCTGCAGTTCTATAAAAACATTCAGCCATCCTTGAACAGCACACTGGAAATTAGAAAGCTTTCTTCCAATGGTGACATGGAGATGGGTGTAGATTTGGGGGTCATCTTTAGAGATGCTCTAATGGAATTTTGGACCACTTTTTATGATGGTAATACAGTGGGAACAGACTATAAAGTACCCTCTATAAGACACGAATTTGGCGAGGAAGATTGGAAAGCCATTGCTTTAATTATTGCTCATAGTTGGAAAACAGAAAGGTACTTCCCCATCAATATAGCTCCAATCTTTCTTCAATATTGTATTTTCGAAAATGTAAATTTTGACGTCACACAGAATTTTCTAAAGTTTGTTAGTCCATGCGATGCAGCTATTTTGAAAATGGCACTTGCAAACTTTGACAATGTAGACAAAGATGAATTATTAGATGTGGTATCAGAATATGATTCAAAGTGGGAACCAAGAAAGAATAACATACATAAACTTATTAATTACATCGCACACAAAGAACTTATACAGAAACCGACGTTCATTGCGAATTGTTGGACACTTCACTTAAAAAATCTCTTGTCCTTACAAGAATTAAATGACATTTACAGTAGAGGTGATCCATCCTCTAAGAATATTTAAAAAAATTTAATTCCTGATTTATTTAACTGTAGTAGTGCAGAAAATGTTTTTAGTTTTTAAAAAAAATTTATAAAGGAAACGACGCAACGTTAGAAATAAGGAAGGCTCTCGTAAGGTTCTGTACAAGTTTGTATGAATTATAATTATTTGGAGCAATGATATATAGTGGATGCTCCAAAAGTAACCGTGGTCTTTAAAGTAATTTTTCTGGTCAAACCATTTGCCTTTATTCGGCGCATCTACTATATATCTAGGTCTTTCATTTTCAGGATCAAATATTGTTAGGGGTAATATAAATATTACATTTAACAACCAAAAAGGTTGAGAAAGAAGACCTGTCGCTCACACATGTTCATCAACATTGGAACTTTCCACGCAATATGATACATTTTTGGAATTGCGAAATGAATTTACATCAGTTTTATCCGGCAATGTCTGGACAATTG
The DNA here is from genome assembly GCA_029963845.1 of Rhamnusium bicolor. Taxonomy (NCBI): domain Eukaryota; kingdom Metazoa; phylum Arthropoda; class Insecta; order Coleoptera; family Cerambycidae; genus Rhamnusium; species Rhamnusium bicolor. The sequence goes on along the minus strand of JANEYF010002601.1, from coordinate 47,467 downwards.
ACATAATATAAGTACCCTAATATTTTTATCTTAAAAAGAACGCATTTTTATTTTATGTTTTATAGTATACTTTTATGTATTGTACAAGTATATAGCATATAAATATATATTTTTAAATTAAGTGATTTTCATTTGTGCTCAAAAATATTAAATTTCTACAAAGTTATATGTACTATATTATTTTTGTTACTACTTACACCTATTACTTCTATCATGGGAGTTATCTTACCTATAATGGGTAACATAATAAAATTGTAAAATTTACCCTCGAATCAGCTAAATTGGCCAATAAGCTTATACATATATAATTATTTTGCATTCCATTATAAAATAAATTTTACTTTCTAAAGATGAATTTAAAGGTAAGTAAATAATTATTTTTATTAAATGCCTCAGAATTACAACTGGAGTTATAAGTAATCAAATATATATTATAGTTTTATTCTAGCTAAGTTATGTAAAATATATTTGAAGAGACAAAAATATTAAATATAATACAAAATCTATAAGTTTTAGCAAAAGTCTAATACGTATAACATATTACTTAACGGGTATGTAATGAAGGCTATTATTTACGGCTTGTATCATAAATTACCCTAGTGAATAGTAGTCATTACATGCGAGTAGAATATTATACTTTATCCACGACTATTAAATAATAACAATTGTAGAGTGGAAATACCAAAGGGGCTAAGTGCCAGAAAATTTAAATTTCAGTTTTTATCATAAAAAGGTTCTAAGTACCATCGCCAATATCCCAACAAAGGTGCAATGTGCCAGCTCATTTCGTTTAACTACAAGCTAATCCTAAAGATGCAGTTTCCTTAGAAAGGGGTTTTGTGTTCAAAGCATATGGTGAAAGAAGTGATGTAAATTCGTTGTTCTTAGCTGTAATTAAAATTAAAGATGAATAAAACTGGATCTTTCAGAGAAGGTCAAAGGAAGCTTCGAGTATCCGGAAAAGAGTATCAAACTCAAAAAAAGCGTGTGATACCAAAGAAACCAGAGCCGGATCAACAAGTATGTTACAACATAACCTAATATAGATTATTTAAATCTGATTTATTTATTATTTTTATAGCGGACCTGCAAATGTTATTTCGACTGTAAAAAACTAACACATGAAAACAAGTTGAGGCTTTTTAACGAATTTTATAAGCAAGATTTTAATACTCAAGGCACTTATCTTATGGGTTTGTTGCATTTGGGGAGTATTAAAAGACGACGGCACGGGGCATACGATAATCCAGAGTGCAGTCGCCGACAAAGTACCATTTCTTATTCAATACCATTAGATGGAGAATTTATCCAAGTATGTAAATCTACATTCATGCACGCTTTTTCCGTATCAAAGAAAAGATTGGAAGTAATCATTAGAAAGAAAAAAATAGGTGATACGTTTTATAACGATAGGAGAACAAACAATAAAAAATCAAAATTCAGTGAAGTGGATAGGGAACAAATAAGGCAACATATTCTATCCATACCGCGAGAGATCAGTCACTACAATCGCACAAAATCAACAAAGGAATATCTTAGCCCAGACTTAAATATCAACAGGCTGTATAGAGCTTTCCTTGAAAAGTTTCGTTCCACCGCTGTCAGTTATAAGTATTACCGATCTATTTTCATAAAAGACTTTCCTAATCTAAGTTTTCACCGTCCGAGGGTAGATACATGTCGCACTTGCGATAGATTGCAATGTGAAATTGTAGGAAATATTAACACAGCAAAAACGCAGTTAGAGCTACACCATAGAAAAGTGGAATATTCATCTCTGTCAATGGAAAATGATTTTTTTAAGTTCTCCTCTACCGAACAGTTCTGTATGTTGCCTTTCAATGGACTTGCAACAGTTCTGTTTGTACCGTCTCTTACACATTCTTACACATTCGGACATGTTCTACCTGAGACAACTATCTTGTTACAACTTTAATGTACATTTGGGGGATACAAATAGATCATTTATGTGTATGTGGAATGAGGGAGTCGGTGGAAGAGGAGCTAGCGAGATGGCTTCATGTTTATTACGTGTTCTTAATAATAACGTTACCAACAAAAAGCATCTTATTATTTGGAGCGATAACTGTGTCGGCCAAAATAAGAATAAAATCATATTGTTTGTTCTAATTTTTTTTGTCATTCATGAAATATTTGAAACGGTGGAGCATAAATTTCTAATAAGCGGGCACAGTTTTATGGCTAGTGACCGCGACTTTGCTTTAATAGAAAAAGAAAAAGATTAATGAAAGCCTATGTGCCTGAGGACTTACATGAAGTTGTGACATCAGCACGCTACAATCCACCATTTGAAGTAATCGACATGGAAATTCATGGGTTTTGGGACATAAAAAGTTTGGCAGAAGAATTTTTAAACACAACAAAAGTGAATATCACCAAATCGGTATGTATAAGAATCGAGAAAGAGTGCCCTTTTAAAATAAAAATGAAGCAAACATATAGTGATGTTGAGAATTGGCAGATTTATAATGTATTAAAGAAAGGAAAAACACTGAATGATTTAAAAAAAGTCGAACTACTGAAGTTAGCACCAGAAAACAAAATTAACGATGTTAAAAAAAAATCATTGTTGTCTATAATACCGTATCTGAAGGATGAGGTTCACAAATCATATTACAGGAAATTGCTAAACAAACAGGGAGGATAGTACAGGTGTTGAAGAAGAACCGGTAAAATAAATTTTCAGCATATAAAATGTAATAATAGCACTTAGAACTTTAAAAATATACTGTGGTACTTGCCCCCTTTCTACTTATTTCTAAGGATATTTGATTTTTTTGTATTTTAAGTACAAAATTACAACTAATATATAGATAAAATAATATATGTATAATAAACAATGTAAAACATATAGTGTATTGTTTTCGCTTCAGTTGTGGTAGAAATCATAATAAAATATTTTTCTTTAATAACTCCAGACTTCTTATTTAGCAATTTCGCGTTTTGACTGGCATGTCATAACTTATTCGATGAAATTTTAATTTGATAAGCAGTGGATACTGAAATCATTAATCACCACAGTGAATAAGGGATAGCATTTACTTGAGGTAACACGTACATAATGGATACATTATTTAACAGTCGTGGATAAATATATTTATAGGATTTTAGCAGAATAAAAACCCTTAATTCTTCTAATATCTATTCAAACATAACATAGAATTATGTTGTATTTATGTTTATGTGACAAATTAGATAAGTACTACTATTAATAACTATAATAATAATAATAATACCACATGTAATGACAACCCCCTTTATCCCTGAATGTCATAAATGACATTGTGCGGGAGAGGGTTACACATTAAGAGACACGGACATAAATCCAATATCCGAGTATATTACGATTAATCTCTCACAGAAAAAATCTCAGTGCCACGGAATCGAACCCGGGACCCATTGGTTTCGAGGCAAGTACGTTACCTCTAGACCACGGAGCCATATAAACCATATATTCCGAGATGTTATTAAATTATTAGTAAACAGTACTTTAAAAACATCAACGCAAAACCAGTAATGAAATTAGTGGAAAAAATTGTATACCAAAGAAATAAAATTATTACACTGTTGAACAAACCGCACACTAAAAAAATACTTGACATTTTAGATTCGTCTGAAATTTGTTTTACAGCTACTATCCGTAAAATTAATTGACACATATTTCAGGATTTTGCTTAAAAAAATTTTTTTTCGAAAAATATCCATTTATGAAGTTCTGGTATTTTGCTGGATTTTCTCCAATTGTCTTGAAATGTCATGAAACTTATTATCTCCAGTTGTACTGATCGGATCGATGTAATTTTTTTACAGTTTACGTGTTGTTACGTTAGCTTTCCAAAAGCATAAAAAAATTTTTCAATGTCAACATATCAAAAATAATAACAATGTAATTGTTTAAATAATTGTTAGATGCTGTTGCCCCAGGTTTAGTTAATTTTAAAAAATACCACTTCATTCTTCATCATGTTTCTTAGAAAATGGCATCGGTGAAAAAGTGGTATCTCTATGAGGTCAAAAGTTATTAAATATTTTCGAGCGCTTGTCAGGTGGCGCGCACGGAGTCGCCATGCCGGGCATAGCGCGGACAAGTTGAAGCGTGCTTGAACGTGCAATCAAGCTCCCTTCAGTTTTAAATATAAATGTTTTCGTTCTGTTGTTCGACAACGTCGTATACGCATGCCATATTTTAATCTAAAACTAGCGATAATCATAAAGTGTCGGTACAATGCCGAAAACATCAAAATCGTCGGTTGGTCCGAAAATCAAAGTAGATCGATGCTTCAATCCCTTCGATATGTCTTCACACCGTAAAAGAGAAAATCTAAGACCAGTTTTGAAGCAACATTTAGTGGCTCTTAACTTACCGGTAACGTATGAGTTCCTTCAGCGAAAAATCTGTAATACTTGCCATGTTAAATTGTTTCAATTACGCAAGAATCGGGAAAAGAAGTTCGAATCAACTGTAAGTAATATTTTCGAAGCAAATGTCTTTAATAAAATGTCATTCATTATATGAAACAAGGTCTAAAATACCCTAAAATTATAAAATAAATTATTAAGCTTCAGGTTAACTGATGTATGTAAAAATTACATTGTTTTTAGAAGGAGGAAATTAATTCTGATTTTGATGCTTTGGAAAGTGATGACGTTAACTTGAAACGGTCTCCTGAAAGTCCCGGTGTATCTTTTGAAGAAGACAAAGTGGCAGTATCTGCAGTAATTGATTCTATCAACCAGGGTTTGGAGTTGTTAGCAGTTTCACCCATTCAAAGAAGTAAAGTTTCTCAACAGCGTTATTCAAAAGAAATAATGAAAAACATATCTGAAGCATTGTCTAAAAATATTTTTCATTCTGTTACTGATGATGATGATAGTAGCGATGAGGAGAATGATGATGATCATTTATTACAAGTTTTGAAAAACGAATTTAACGCGACCACAGAACGTTCAAAGAGAATGAAAATTTTGACTATTTTCAAAGACTGGTCTTTCCGAAAAATTCAACGTCATTTTCCTTCCGCTACTTGTCACATGATTAAAATTGCAAAGGAAGTCGCTGAAGAAAAGGGGATTTTGTCCGATACAACCCCAAAGGGTCACCCGTCTTTACAAAAGAAGTTGTAAATTTAATAATAAATTTTTACGAACTGGACGAGAATAGTCGTATGATGCCGGGTAAAAAGAAATACGTTTCTGTTAAAGTCGATGATAAACGCTTTCAAATGCAAAAAAGGTTATTATTAATTTGAAAGAACTTTATGAATCGTTTAAGACAACTTACACGGAAGCTAAATGTAGTTTTTCTAAATTTGCATCTTTATGACCAAAACATTGCGTGCTCGCGGGTGCAAGTGGCACACATTCAGTTTGTGTTTGTACGATTCACGAAAATGTTAAATTGTTGATTGAAGGCTGTTTTTGAGTTATTTTTCACACGAGAATGTGTGGAGTATATCAAAGAAGAATGTAATAAACAATTCTCCTACTTTAGAGAAAATAATGATGACTTTATAAAGAAAAATCACAATCCCACCAATGTAACTGTCGCTGAAATGTATACTTTTTTGGTATTTCTTTACTTATGACCAGATGCAAAAAGCTCAGGCTTTATGAATATTGGTCAACAGATCCATTGTTATCCACCCCTATTTTTATAAGGATCATGAGAAGGGACAGGTTTTTTTTATTTTGAAAATATTGCATTTTTGTGATAATGTCCTACCCCACAATGGTGATAAACTGTATAAATTGAGATACGTTATCGATTATCTCAGAAACAAGTTCAAGCAAGTATTTTCCCCATTTGAGAAAGTATGCATTGATGAGAGTCTCGTCTTATTCAAAGGAAGGTTGTCTTTCAGACAGTACATTCCTTCGAAACGCCATCGATTTGGCGTAAAGTTATTTATGCTTTGCGACTGTAAAACGGGTTTTTGCTGTAACGGTCCACTTTTTTGGCCTAATCAAAAGCCCTATCTTTAACGAGTAAACCACTTGCATTCGCAGTACGTTAGTGCCTGTTTAATTTAAAAATCTGATAATACGGCCCTGCGAGCTTAAATTATTATATTTAAAGAGTCAAAGGCTGGACGCAATTTGAAAACACTCAGTAAAAGTGCATATGCCTAATAATATGGGAAAATAAATCTAATCTCAGATGTTAAAAAAGAGGTTCTTGTATTTTTAATGTGCATTATATAAATTTAAATCTGGAGTGTAAAACCAATTGTGCGTGACCTTGTCTGTGTCCGCGAAAGTTTGCGTAACGGGTAGCCCTGTAATTGGACAAAAACACACAGCGCGCGGGGTGCGGGAGTTTGCAACCAGGTCGATGGCGGATCGATACAGGATTCCGCCTAGAGCGGTGGTGTGGTGAAGACGGAGATTTCCGCCTTGAGCGGTGGTGCGAGGTAGATGTAGAGTTCGCCTGGGGCGATGGAGTCCAGGAGAATCAATGATAGCGGGCAGACGTAGGTGTGCGCTGCATAAAGAAATTAGTGTCTTCGTATAGAGAAAATGCTATGGAGTAGTTAGTAACGCGGAGTATTTTGCCTTATGGAATGCGGTGTTTGACCGATTTATTGTATGGTGTTTTTTATGGATCCCATTGGAGGATTACCTTTGGTATAGAGAAGATGCTATTGAGCAGTTAGTGACCGCGATGTATTTTGTTTTATGGAACGCGGTGTTTGAGCAACTTATATTATGGTGTTTTTTGGACCAGTCCAGTAGGACCTTAGCAATTACAGTACGTAAGTGATTAACTTAATATTGCCAACCCCTATCTGACAATTAATACCTTCCGTGCATTGAGTGAACTCCCGTTTGAACCTGTGTTATTTAGGTTAAATACCGTTATGTTTATTTGACCTTTGATGTAGTATATTGTATATTTGTTTTGTAACCAAATGGTTACCAATTATTGTCTTTTGGCTAACTGTAATATTTGATTAACCCGAAATTTTTATTATAGCTAATACTGGGTCCTTTTTATATAAGTGCACTGACGTGTGGTCGGTCATTCATTTTAATTACTGTGCATTCTGTTTTGTAAACGAATTTATATTCATTTTTTCCAGTTTTTATTGAATAGATATGTATTTTGTTTAATGTAGTTTTTTTGATCAATTACCTATTCTTAAAATATAAAAAACTGGTGGTGCCCAACTCAAAACCCTGTATATATAAATATACATCTAAGCAATCCAAGCTAAATTGGTGGAAAGGTTAAAGCTCATCCCTGGGATATATAAATTTGGAGGATCTCTTGCTTGCTAGCTGGGTAAGTTTTAAAATAACTGGCTTACTTTTTTATAAAACTAAATTTGAAATAAATGTAAAAAAGGGGTCGTTATATTGCCTAGATTTTATAGTATATACCGGGAGCAGTACAAATGTAGATCCTCTGGAAAAGAAAAAATGAAAGAATTTGGAAAATCTGGTCAAGTGGTAACCACTCTAATGAACCCTTATCTAAATAAAAACCTTACGATTTATTTGGATAATTGGTATAACAGTCCGACTTTGTCACTTTTGCAGCACGACAATAAAACAAATTCCTGTGGTACCATAAAGAAAAATCGAAAGTTTATGCCTAAATTGGATGAAAAATTGAAAAGAGGTGAAATGTCCTTTAGAAGCAGCGGTCCTGCGCTTGTGCTAAAATGGTGTGACAAAAGAGACATTTACATGATAACAACGCTACATGACTATAACATGTCCTCCATGAATAAAACAGATCGTCAAACAGGCATGCAGGTAATGAAACTAAATTGCATTATCGATTATAACCAAAATATGGGAAGTGTGGACAAGACGGACATGTTGATTAGTTCAATCGAATCTGTCAGAAAGTGTATGAAGTGGTATAAAAAACTGTTTTTGCATTTTCAAGATATGGCCATAATAAATTCTCACTCTCTGTACAATCTCATCACAAAGAAAAAATCGTCTGTTGCCGACTTTCAGTTGGCAGTGGCACGACAAATATTTGAAAAATATTGCAACATGGAGGCTGCTCATGCTCTTCCTCATCACGCTCCTGTGGAACACCCATTACGCCTCGTTGAAAGACATTTCAGTAGCAGAGTGCCAAAACCGGATGGCACACGCCGACCACCAGTTCGTCGGTGCGTCGTATGTTCACGAAGGGGGAAAAGACGAGACAGCACATTTCACTGTCAGATTTGCAATGTGGGCTTACGTGTGACACCGTGCTTTGAATTATACCATACCAATAAGCGGTACTAATATGATTTTTTTATATTTACTTAGAATGTAAATTTTTTTTATTGGTAACAATGTTTTTTTTTTGTTGGCAACATAACTAAAAATAAATAAATATAGTTTATTTTTTGTCGCATGTATTTGTGTTCAATAAATAGTTATTCAAAAATGGTAGCTTTTATTTGTTTGCGGTACGAGTGCCGTATGTAGACAAGAGTATTTATTTGGCGCAACTACGAGTGCCGTACGTTTACATTTTTTAAAACATCGCTCATACAGGGCATATACCTTTTGAAACAGACTTTCGTATAGAAAGGGTTAAAAAAAAAATTTATGCTTTTAGAACGCTAACGTAACAACACGTAAACTGTAAAAAAAATGACATTGATCCGATCAGTACAACTGGAGATAATAAATTTCATGTATGAGCCGATTGGAGAAAATCAAGCAAAATACCAAAACTTCATAAATGGATATTTTCGGGAAAAAATTTTTTTAAGCAAAATCCTGAAATACGTGTACAAAATTATCTTACACAGAAAAGGTAGTTTCTTGAAGCCTATTTTATTTTTAAGCTGTTACCCAGTTCCCTCATATCTGTGTTTTTGAAGGTGTGCTGAAAATTATGTTTGTCCTAAGCATGAGCAAAATTCCGAAAATCGTGGTCGTACTTAAATTAGAAATATTTTGTCTATTATCCTATAATGTCGCTTTCCTGTGAATACATTGAAGACTATCGACCACATTTCGATTTTTAAATTTTATTATCAATGGCGCGAGTACTGTTAACCAATCAAATATGTTGATCTTACTTCCATAACTGAACCCATTAGGATTGGCAAAAATGCGTACCGTCCCGAGTCTTAGCGGCAGATCTGCGACACTGCAACTCATACTCGTAAGGCTGCAGTCAGACTGAGGCCACCAATCACTACATCCAAGTTTTTTTAACTACTAAATAGAGACCATGTTATAATGTCTACTGCATTATTACAGTCCAGCAATTCATCGGATAGCAACGATGAACCTGAAATTTTTTTTTTTTTTTTTTTGAAATATTCTCAATCCAGGAGCATATGGGTAAGAGAAATTATTTAAACAGAAATCACCTTGAAGAATATCACCATTTATTGCCACAACTCGAGAGGGATGAAGAGAAATTTTATTCATATTTCAGAATGGATAAAAATTTAACCATGTCTACCGAAGTCAATCAAATTATCATGACTCCTGAGATGTTACAAAATCTCCTTGCTGGTGTACAACAGGCTATTCAAGGTTCAACTACTACTACTACTACTACTACTGTAAGTAAAGATGGAAATTTTTCTAATTGTACTTCTCGTTTTTATGGCAAAGTAAACAGTAATGTCGAGCCTTTTATTGACTCAATCGTTATGTACAAAGATTGTGTTGACATTTCTGATGAAAACGCTCTGAAAGGTCTGCCCATTTTATTAAATGAACCTGCTTCCACCTGGTGGCAAGGAATAAAATCATCCATAACTACATTTGACGAGGCTCTATTGGCATTAAGGCATGCATATGGTTATGCAAAACCACCACATCAGATTTACAGAGAATTGTTTTCCAGGGAACAAAATGAAGATGAGCCAACAGATATTTTTATTAGTAAATGCCGTGCATTGTTGTCATATTTACCTAAATCTCCAGCTGTACATGAAAGTACTCAATTGGATATGGTATATGGTTTACTAACACCATCGTATAAAGAAACGAAATCATCGTAACAGTATAGATACATTTAAGGATTTAATTGAAGCTGCACGTGATGCCGAACAAACCTTTGAAAAAAAGTCTACTACTGCAGAGTCTAACCTTAATCTTTCACATTCTCAAACTCGAAAATCTAGGAATCAATGTAGCTATTGCCACTTAAAACAGGAATGCAGAAGACTTGCTCGTGTACGGTCTGACTCAAGCAAAAACTTACCAAAAGACGAAACCACTGCAAATATTGACAGGAAACCTGTTACCTGTTACGGATGTGGAAAACATGGATTTATCCGAAGCAATTGCCCGACTTGTACAAATCAAACAGCTTCTATTCCTACTGCTGCCTCCTCTGTGATGTCTGCCGAGTTCCTTTACCACGCTGTGTCATTAAGTTGTAATACGTTCCGTCCACTTGTCTACATAAACGTCAACAGTCACAATGGTTTAGCTCATATAAATACTGATGCTAGATGTATCGTAGCAGAAGTTACTCTTACTGAACTACTCTTACGAGATAATGTTCCTTATACTTCTCAACAGCTTTTGATGACGTTAGCTGACGGCAAAGAAAGGCAAGTCGCTACCTATATTTTTGATGTTAAGGTGAAACTACATAATAAGGTTATCATCACTAGACTTATCGCTGTCCTTGAACATAAAAACAGTGGAACCTTACTATGAGTTGATTTTATACAATCAGCAGGATTAACACTGGATATATTTAACCGTCTTTACTACTTTAACGATGATCCCTATCGAAGCTTTCCATTTGCCGAAGAAAATGATTTCGCAGTAACTTGTCATGTCAATTCTGTCCAGTTCGATGAGGGTATTTCTCCAACTTCCAATGAGAAAGACAAATTTAACACGTTGTTGAAAGAAAATTTTGACGTATTCACCCCAAATACAGAGCCTACTCCTTATGCCTAACATACAATCAATGTTACAGGTGATACTCCTATTTCCGTACCGCCCTACCGAATGCCTGGGGCAAAGAGAATTGAACTACGTCGAGAACTTGATCAACTGCTTAAGAATGGTACTATTGAGGAGTGTGAGTCCCCTTATGCAGCTCCTGTGGTATTAGTCCCTAAGAAGGATGGTGGAATAAGATTAACAGTCGATTACCGAGGTCTTAATGCTATAATACGTGCTGATAGATATCCCCTTCCCAGAATTGATGACATTTTGCATGCCGCCAAACGAACTAAGTATATGACGACTCTTGACTTGAAGTCTGGTTATCATCAAATATCCGTTAGACCTGCAGACCGAGACAAGACAGTTTTCATCACTCCTTTTGGAACATTTAGATATACCCGTATGCCGTTTGGTATGTGCAATAGCCCTGCTACTTTCCAGAGACTTATTGATCGATTTAGGTCTGGCTTGCAACACATAGTCATACTTGCATATCTTGACGATTTGATTATACTTTCGCCTTCATTCAAATACCATATCCATGAACTTCAACTAGTATTTGACCGACTTAAATTATTCAAACTTCACTTAAATCGAGATAAATGTACCTTTGTTTGCCCTGCTGTACATTATCTTGGTCATGTAATAACTTCCAATGGTATGGAACCGAATCCATCCAAGGTGTCTGCGATTATAGAAATGCCTACACCTAAAAGTGTCAAACAAGTATTAACCTTTTTACAAACCTGCTTCTGGTTTAGAAGATTTATTCCTAACTTCGCACAAATTTCAAAACCTCTCACATCGCTGACTAAGAAAAATGCTAAATGGATATGGGGTCTCGATCAAACCGAAGCTTTTGGACAGTTGAAAAGACTACTGACTACCAGTTCTATCCTTTGCCAAGCTGACTCTCGCTTGCCTTATGTCCTTAAAACCGATGCCAGCGCATATGCTTTGGGAGCATGTCTTCTCCAGAGGGAGGGACCGGACGAACGTCCTGTAGAATATGCGAGCAGACTTCTTACTTCATCTGAAATGAACTATAGCTGCACAGAACGTGAGACTCTTTCCATTGTATGGGCGGTAGAAAAATTCAGAGGTTATCTGCTAGGTGCTACAACTATGATTCAAAGTGATCATCAACCCCTGAAATGGTTAATGTTTTTAAAGTCACCCAGTGGAAGGCTTGCCAGATAGGTCCTAGCCCTACAACCTTATGATATAAGAATTGACTATGTCCCGGGTCGAACTAATATCATAGCCGATACGTTATCCCGTCCTCCAGTCGAAGATATTGATGTTAATCTCGTAAGTGTTGATCTACCCACTGAATCCGCCGAGGAATTACGAAATAAACAATTAGCTGATCCAGATCTACAGAAAATAATTGAATGCCGTGAATCAGTTTGTCCAGATGCCTTAGAATTCAAGAAATGGACAGAGAGAGGATATATGATATCCAAAGGTATATTGTACCGATATTCTCCCGACAGTGATGCAGAGGATGCCCAACAAGTTGTGGCTAAATCACAGATATCTGAAATATAGACAGAGTACCATGATTCTGCTCTTGCAGGCCACTATGGTGTGGATCGCACCCGCAAACGGATAGCTTCTCGATATTTTTGGGTTGGTATGAGAAAATCCGTCGTTGACCCTGTATCAAAATGTATTGAATGTCAACGTTACAAACATTCTAACATGAAACCTTCAGGATTGCTCCAGACTCCCGTATAATCTCAACGTTTTGAAACTTTGTCAATTGACCTATTTGGTCCGTTACCTGAAACTCCAATTGGTGAAAAATGGATCTTCATAATAAAAGAAACTGCCAGCCGGTGGATTGAATTATTCGTCATAAAAACTGCTACAAGCGAAGTTTGTGCTCGATGTTTAATAGAAGAGGTAATACTCAGATATGGTCTTCCCAGACGCATTATCAGTGATAACGGCGTACAGTTCGTCAGCTCTGTAATGCAACAACTTGCCCATTGTCTTCGATTTAATCAAGATTTAACCCCTTCGTATCACCTAGAGGCAAACCCGGGAGAAAGAAAGAACCGTGATTTGAAAACTCAGTTGGCAATATTGTCTGCCAAAGACCACATTTCCTGGAGAGAAAGCCTTCCAGCTATTCGATTTGCTATAAATACTTCCCGTTGTCAGAGTACTGGTTATTCCCCAGTTTCCCTTACATTTGGAGGCGAATTAAGGACTCCCGACCATGTGCACGAAGATATGAGGTCAATTACTGAACAGGACAACTTTGTACCTCAGATTACCCCTTATTTGTTATCTCTTAGTACCGTTCTTAAAGAAGCTCAAGAGAACCATAAACATTCCCATGATTCTGCTAAGAAATATGCCTACTTACATCGGAAAGAATCCTCATTCAAGGTGAATGACAAGTCCTTGTAGATACTCATGCATTGAGTAAGTCAAAGAACTCATACACTTCCAAATTTGCTCCTCGCCGTGATGGTCCCTATCAAATTTCTAAAGTAGTGAGCCCTAGTACCGACCAGATAGTGTCTACTGAAAATCCGACCCGTGAGTTGGGTAAATATCACGTCTCCGCATTGACTCCATATAAAGGCGACGAAGACTATCCCGATCCTGTACCCATCGAAGATGAACATGATTTGGAAACAATAAATCCTATGTTGGTGAACGTTTCCGAAAACATACATAGTTTCAAGCAACCTGACAATACCGTAGTACCCCAGCCTAGCCGACCTCGAAGGGGGAAACACCCTCCTAAATGCCTATGTTGTTATTCCGACTGATGCCAACTTCTTTTTTTATTATTATTATTGCATCACACACGAGACGTACGCATAATGCAAAGGGGGAGAAAATAACAAACTATTCATTTAAATCATGTGACCTTTGGATCCTGTCGTTTTGCCGTAGCCACCCTCCAGAAACATACTCCCAAGTGATATCGGAAGTTAACTGTCAAGTTGATCTATGGATGCCGCGCTCGTGGCTTCCCGTGCTATAAACTCTCGTTTCCCCAATTATAACTGTTTTCCTACGTTTTATGTAATCAGTTTTCCATCACTTAATTAGTTATTGTGTTGTACCTACATAGCGTTACGATTAAAGGCCAATAAAAACAGTAGAGGGCTGATTAATTCACCCGAACCCCTACATATGCAGAAACCATTTAATTGTGGTTCACTTTATTATAATTACAAATTATATCATTCCATTATCTTGTTGGTGATTGTGGATGCCAATTATCAGTTTTTGATGATAGATGTACTGCCGTCCTTATGCTAAAGGGCGTATCTGCAAAAACATAGTTTTGAGATAATTAAGGTTTTGTATTTTTCTATATGCCAACTGTTTGTGATACAGTCGTATCTGCTAATATTAATGCATATAAGACTAATTGGCTTAGTGAATATTAGCCCAAAAATTACTGATATGACCTATATCTGTCTGTAATACACTGCATATTCGATTTTTTTGGCTAAGAAAATGTTAGACACGGTCATTTGGCTTTGCAATATTACTATGCGGTGGAGATATCCGATATTTTAAAAAGATTTTTAGATAATTTAGAATACAGATACGCGCTTTTATTTTAGTAATAAAGTCAAATACATGCTTGCCTATGTAAAAATCCCATAAACCGAATTTCGATACAATGTCAGATACGCCCATTAGCCTTAGCACGGCAGTGTAGGTAGTTATGGAAAGAATAGTGATGGGGGAGTATTCGAGAACTTCACTTTTTAAACTTTTGAATAGGAATGAATTAGATCTACCAGAAGAAAAACCTTTAGAGAATACTGATGAACCAATGCCTTTTGTTTTTGTTGGTGATGAGGCTTTTCGCCTCTCTGAACATTTAATGAAGCCATACCCTAGACGTGATTTAGATATTAAAAGAAAATATAATTATAGATTATCATATGCCCGTCAACTAGTGGAATGTATCTTTGGAATGTTAGTCGCAAAATTTAGAATATTTGAAAATGCAATCGCAGTCTATCCAGAAAAAGTTGATAAAATAATAAAGGCAGCTTGCGTATTGCATAATTTCATAATAGGTGAAGAAAATCAAGAAAAAAGACTGTGTTCCGTATTTCCTATCTCATTTAATTAGCTCTTTAGTATACGTTTTTGAATATAATTTTTCTTTCATTATTATTATCCTAATGTCATGAAATAGGTTTAAATTATTATTATTATTATTATTTGTACTCATGTCGCGCCAATACTCGGTTTCACAAATCCCTACCTCTCGGCTATTCTACGTAGGTGCCGAGGTGACATGAAGAAACACTTCGAATTTTGAATTCACTCTCTCAACACGTGTTCGTGTTTTTCTCGAAAAATTAATTATCTCGCTCGCCCTTTTCACGGAAATTTTGTGAAAAGTGACTCAATCTCTCAAGCTTACCAGTGTTTGACTTACATCACACAGAAGCCCCCTACAGTCCGCTGCCACCTACCAGAAATCAGGAACAGGTCCGCAACATCAGGCTAACAAAGGTAGGAAAAGTGTTAACTGAGTTCGAACATTTTGTTTAATAGCTTTTTTCTTAGTTTTATCTCATATTTTTACTCAAACCCCCACATTTTGGTCCTGTCAAGCCAAGGATATCTCATTGCCATCATATATTTAATTTAAAAATATTTCATGACATTTATAATTTTAAGTTAGAAAAAGTTCATCTTTTTTGCCGCTAATATATCTACACTTTGGTATATGGTTTTTTGTCCGCGTGCCATCGCTCAGCTGATTATTTCCAGTTATTTTACTTTATAAAATAAAATACACTTTGTTTTGGTTACGCACGCCACAATTTTATTAATAGTAAATTAATTAATTGTTATCTAATAATAATTTATATTTTCGTAATAATTAATTTTGCATTCATCTTTCAAAGAAAACTTTCGTCATGGCTAACAATAAAATTAAGCAATATACTGAGATTTGAATTTCAGTAAACTGAAAGAAATACAGGGTAAGGCAGAACTTGCGCGAGAGGACGAAAGGTATCATTCAATTTTTAAAATATATTTTAAACGTTTTGATTCAGTCTATCAAGAATTTCAAGTAAATCATAATAAATTAATAGCTTTACTCGCCCTTCAGGGGGAGCTGATTTAGACACTCAAGAACATATTAGGTCACCTTTTGAAAACGATAGTGCTAATACACAAGAAATTTATTTCGGTCTATTTGGTGACCCAGATAACTCAAATAAAGAGGAAAGTGTTCCTCCTCAGCGTCATATTAAATTACCTAAAATTGAAGTACCAAAGTTCTTGGGTGACTATAAATATTTTAAAACTTTTATAGATATATTTAATTCTTTAGTTCACCACAATTCAGATCTCTCAATATTGAAAAATTTACTCACTTCACCAACTCATTACAATTATTAATTATTCTTCTAGATCACGTAAGAAGTTATTTCGGAAGTGCTCTTCGCAAAATTTGTCTGAGCCAGAAGGTATATTTTTGGAAGTTTGACACTCTTCTATTTGCCAAAACTTCACTAACTGATCATTTATTTGATTATCCGCTTGAGTGAAACACGAGATGGAAAAACTGGTATCTGCATTGATCGATTTAGTATTAATGAAATTGCTAGAAACTATCCATCCTAAATGAGTTTTTTGCAGTTGAATTTGTCTCCATGTAAGAAGATCCCAAAAGATACTAGCACCCAATAGAAGATCGATTTTGCCACACTTATAAAATGTAGGATCTGCCAGTTGTATATTTGGCGGGAGCGCTAGATCTCGAGAATTTACAGAAATGCTAGGTAACTGATCAGTGATTTTTGGTATTACCAAGCAGGATATTTTCGAAGAAAAATTATTGTTACAGGATTTAAAGAAAACACGCTTGACTGTTTATGTTGGCCAAAGCTTGACCAACACCCTTGACACAATAGTTTACCTCAATAGTAGTCAAACCTAATTTTTTACATAGTTCTTCTGTGATGAAGTTGCTCATAGATCCATTATCCAGTAAGGCTCTAGCTTTGTAAAACTTACCTTGATTGTCCTTTACTAACACCATAGCTGTTGAAAGTATTACTTGATTGTCACAACAGTGTGAAGTCATTACTTGTGACTCAGACTGTACAGCATGAGTATGACTTTCTATTGAATTATTCTCTTGAACATTTAATTGTGACGTTTGTGAGCTGTTAGAAATATTGTCTGATTTATGAGAATTGGAAGGGGTTTTATCAATGTGCACTAACGTATTGTGATTTCGATTGCACCGCTTAGATTTTGAATAAGTGTAATTATTAGTTGCGTGACCTGGCCTAAAGCAATTTATACATAAATTAAGTTTATTTAATTCTGCTATTCGCTGTTGCGGTGAAAAAGATAGTAATTTCTCACAATGATAAATTAAGTGCAATCCTTTGCAGAAATAACACTTAGTTTTATTGACACTCATATGAGTGGAAGAATGAGATCCCTATTTGTAGATTTTGTAATTCTATTATCCTTTATGTTGTACTCTAATTTTTCTAAAAGCTCACATTTGTTTTTTAAGAAATTGTTCATATCGTTGAGAGAAGGCATGTCACCTTTAACGTCACACGCCTCCCATTCTCGTCGAGTGGTAAAGTCTAACTTGGAAGTAATGAGAAATATAATCAGCGTATCCCAAGTATCAACGGGCTGATCGAGGGATTTTAGGTATC
Source organism: Rhamnusium bicolor (assembly GCA_029963845.1). Taxonomy (NCBI): domain Eukaryota; kingdom Metazoa; phylum Arthropoda; class Insecta; order Coleoptera; family Cerambycidae; genus Rhamnusium; species Rhamnusium bicolor. Next base: position 29,870 of record JANEYF010002601.1, on the reverse strand, counting down.
TTAAATTTCTTGTATATGTATCGTAGAGTTTTCTTAACTCAGAATGACATTCTTTTTGAATTGACGGAAAATCAAACAGGGCCTTTACATGATTAAAAACTATTAATCGCTTGTTTTCAAACCCGTCAGTGACTAGATTCCAAGCTATAGAATAATTTGCCGCTGTTGCTTCCATTGATTGTATAACTTGACTAGCTTCATCTTGTAAAGAAGATTTTAAATAATAAAATTTTTCAATGTCGGTCATTGACTGGTTATTGTGTACTAGAGCCGTAAAGGCATCCCTAAACTCTAGCCATTTGCTAAAGGAACCACTAAAACTTGGTTATAGGCGGAAATTTAATCTGCGTATGCGCATGCACACCAACATTACCAAAATTTACGTTGCCTTGAAAATTATTATTGCTAGGATCGAGGCTAGGAGCGACAGACCCAATACTATTATTGTACAATGTATCAACAATTTTGTTGAAATTGATTACCATACATCTGGCTTTGCCAATATAAAGAAAATAATCATCCTCAAATTGCGTACGTTCTTGTTCTTCCGTGTCAGAGAAGTCCACTAGTTTAGACTCTAATTCACTTTGAACAATATTGAAATCATCATAGATAGGCTCAAATTTCCCTATTCTACATTGCAACTCCGCCACTGAAACATCATTGAGCTTGGTTTCATCGACGGCATCTAGATATTTTTTAAATCTGGTAAGAGCAGCTTTTAATTGACCTGTTTTTATTTTTATCGTAGCTGTATCCATAGTAACTTGTTTATTTTATTGACCTCTAGAATTATTTATTGATATTTATTGAAATATTGAATATTGCCAGTTATTGTTATTGAAATAATAATTTATTATTAATATAATTGCAATTTCGTGGACTGTATGTAATTGTTTTTTAATTGTAATTGTTAATTGTTATAATTACTCACATATATTCCACAATATTGACTCAAATATTAGACATTTGAACACTGCAGAATAACCAGGAATCGAAATTGTTTGTAGGAATGTACCAAATAGAATTTATTTCAATAGAGAAATTAAATAGGAACGGACTTACTGGTAAATCCAGTCAAATGATATGCTTTGGTCAGCCCTGCTTTTCCTGGTGTCATTGACAGCTTGTCCTGTTACTAGTGCTATCTCAATCTTGCGCCTCTCCACTGGTATCTTGCCGTCACTCTATCGCACTTGTTGTTGCCGCCGTTTGTAGTAAAATAATGGCTGCCGGCTGGCAGCTCAATTCGGCGAAACACTACTATTATTTTATTTACTGATCTCTTCATCGGGTCGCAAGGGCCATATGTTGGGGGTTTGTCCATAGGTTCTATGTTAAAAATTGTATTGTTTATATGGAGATTATTGTTTTATTGAGCACAACTACACCTGTCATACGTACACCATTAAGTTTCTCTACAACTACTACTCCGACATTGCCGGTTCTACATAAAAAGGTTTGTTCGGCCGCAACAACTATCATATAATTTAAAATCTCAAATATTGTGCAATGCAAAAGATAGTTTAAAAAATAGCGGTATATATATAACCCAAGACCATACTCAGGAAGATTACCAGAAAAGGAAGTTTCTATATGGACAACTGAAAATAGCGAGAGAAAAAGGTTATTCAGCAAAAATAAAAAAATAATGTATTGGTCGTAAATGATAAAAACTACAAGTATGAAGATCTCATTAAAGAAACAAACACTGAAGAAATCACATCTTATGACTCCCAGAACCAACAGTACACCGAATACACCTAGCCTAGGGGTCTCTCCAATAAACGCAACCGTAGTAGAGAGAGAAAAAACGAAACAAGAACGAAACTAGCAGTAGGAAGACCGGAGAAGACAACAGGTGCAACATCAAAAATAAACACGAAATTACGTTCATCTAACAGAAATCTAGCTGGTCAATACCAAAATAAAACGCCGCGACGATAAAATAATAACTTATATTCACATGTAGCTATAGGTAAGGAATCTTATATTCTACTCTTTAGATCTTGCAAAATTAATCCAAACACTTCATTTTAGTATTATCATATTGAAATCAACACTGTTTATAAACATAGCAAGCAATAATTGTTATTTTACTTATTATTTATTTTATTACTTAATTTACTTGCACACTTGCACACTGTGTGTGAGACTAATCTGTTTTAATAGTAAATTATCAATAAGTTTTTAGCTATAACTACTTTTAAATGTACTTTCATAATATTTGTAGGAATTAAATTTTGTTGTAATCTACTAACATTAAATATAAAAAAAAATGAATCCGTATATAAGGGATCACCACGTTGAATTGATAAAGGCAAAACAAATTAAAAACGTAAATGACTATAACAACAACAATAATCTAGTAGAAAATTTAAAAATTTTTTCATTTGAATATTAGGAGTGTTAGGAAAAATATAGACCAATTAAATATTTTCCTAAAGCAATTCAGAGAACAATTCGACATAATTATACTTACTGAAACGTGGAACATACATGATACAGACCATTTTAAAATACCAAACTATAGTTTAATATACAACATGGGACATTTAAACCAAAATGATGGCGTATTAATTTTTGTAAAACGAAATATTGAATATAAATTTGAAATTAGAAAAATAGCAGATATTGATATTATTAACGTAAATATTCTATTAGGAAAGAAAGACAATGACCTTATTATCACAGCATTATACAGGCCGCCCAGTACATGCCCCTTCACATTTAATAGAGAGTTAAAAGTATATTTAGAGTCATTTAAAAATGATCATAATACGCATATTTTCGTTGGCGATGTAAATATTAATATTCTTTCTAATGTTACATTTGCACAAGAGTCTTTAAATATTTTAAGCGAGCTAGGATTTACCTCATTTATAAATGAGTATACTCGTGTACAGGGCAACCAAAAATCATGCATAGATCACTATTTTGTAAAACATAAAAAAAACACACACATTTTTAAATCATTTATTTTCCTAACACAAATAGCAGATCACTATCCAATAGTATTAAACACTAGCATTAAATTACAAACAGAGAATAAAAATCAGGTGTCTAAATTTAGAAAAGTTATAAACTATGATAAACTAAAACTTGACTTACAAAGAGCTTACGATTTATACTAGTGATGATGCTAATTATATAACAGATGCATTCATAACTACATTAAAAATATATATCGAAAAAAATACCAAACTAATTAAAATTAATAGAAGAAACTATAAAAAGAAAAAGACTGGATTACAGATGGTTTAATTAATTCAATAAAAACTAAAGATGAGTTATATCAAAAATACACAAGCAACCCGCACAATCAAAATATAGAAGCAGAATTTAAAATTTATAGAAATAAATTAAATGCCATAATAAAAAAGACAAAAATTAAATTCTATAGAACACGAATAGAAAAAAATAAGAACTCAACGAAACAATTATGGAATACGGTCAATGACATATGCAATAATAATAAAAACAAAAATACAGATATAAATAAAATCAAATTAGAGAATGGACAAATCACTGCTGAAAAAATACAAATAGCAAACAGGTTTAATAACTATTTTAGTAATATAGGTGAACATTTAGCGATAAAAATAAAAATTCCTAAAAAAAGTCCTACAGATAAATTTTCCATAAACAAAAAAATACAAATAGCAAACAGGTTTAATAACTATTTTAGTAATATAGGTGAACATTTAGCGATAAAAAAAAAATTCCTAAAAAAAGTCCTACAGATAAATTTTCCATAAACAATTCAATTTACTTAAAAGATGCTACAAAAAAAGGAAATAGAACAGTATATTAAAGAACTAAAATTAGGTAAATCCCCGGGATATGACTTAATAACTTCGGAAACACTTCAAAGAATAAGTAATGAAATATTAGCGCCTCTAACATATATAATCAACATATGTTTAAAAACCGGCATATTTCCGAAATGTTTAAAAGTGGGCATCATAAAACCACTTTACAAACAAGCCGGTGATAAAATGGACGTACAAAATTACAGACCGATTTCTTTGATCTCTAATTTAGCAAAGCTTTTAGAAAAAGATAATTAAAGTAAGGTTAAGTGATTTTTTTGAGAAATATGGAATACTTTCAGACAGACAATTTGGCTTCACTAAAGGGGGAAATCGACAAAGGATGCAATTGCATACCTAACCTCGAAAATTTATGAATCAATGGACGAGGGCAGTCCCTCTATCTGTGTATTCATAGATCTAGCCAAAGCTTTTGACACGGTTAGCCACGTTATGCTTTTAAAAAAACTTAATAACTACGGAATTAGAGGTAATGCGTTCAACCTTTTTAAAGAGTTATCTGTCTGAAAGAAGCCAATTTGTAAAAGTGGATGACATTAGTAGTACCAGTATGCCTGTACACTATGGTGTTCCGCAGGGCACGGTATTGGGTCCTATTTTATTCTCCGTGTATATTAACAGTTTATTAATGCTACAATCAAAAGGCACAATAGTGAGTTTCGCGGACGATACAGCCATATTATACAAGAGCAAAACCTGGGAGCAACTCAAAAGCACAGCCGAAGTTGACTTAAAAAATGATTTCACAATGGTTTAACGCAAACATTTTAACCTTAAACCATGAAAAAACGAAATACCTACCATTTACACCATATGTAAAAAGGCTTGCCAAATCTAGGACCACTTAATATCGGAAACGGAATAGCCATAAATGAAGCGGAATCGGTAAAATACTTAGGAATACATGTGGATAGGCATCTTCGCTGGGACATTCACATATCCTCTTTAGTTATGAAAATACGAAGCCTAATTCCAAAATTTAATTTCCTAAAAGACTGTCTCACTATTAATCAATTAAATATTATGTATTTTGCTCTAGTGCAATCGCATTTAGGATATGGGATTATTGCATAGGGTGGGGTATCGGATAATCACCTGAACAACCTAAATGTCACCCAAAAATGGATATTAAAAATAATTTTTAACAAAGAATATACTTACCCTAGTGATAATCTCTTTAAGCTAAGTAACGTTCTTGATATTCGTCAATTATTTTGCATGACAATGCTATTATTCCAATATAAAAACAAATTTTTAATAAATTACAATGCTCATAATTATGGTACACGAAAAAAAATATTAATGCTCTAAAGCCTAAAGTTCATAAAAATAAAGCACAAAAATGCTATACTTATCTAACACCATGCGTATTTAACCTTGTGTCAGTACAAATCCGAAATATAAATAACTTTAATTTATACAAGAAAAAAATATTAAATATTATAAAAAATATTCCTAGAAATTACATAAATAATATCATAAATAATAACACATATTAACACTGCATGGAAAATTGAAAACTATTAAATATTGTTGTTGTTGGTCATCTACCTTTCACTTTCACTTTAGTACTTATATCAATTGAATGTTAACTGACTTTAACATCACCATAGAACTTCATTTTACTGTTATTTACCGTCTCTTATTGCTGTGCTTACTTTCCTCACGTACAAGTATTTACTATACTTTGTGAGTATCTATTTATTTAGTCGTACATTATACTCAAGTATTATATATATGTAAATATTGTATTACTATGTGGTTCTAAATAAATTATTACTATTATTATTATTATTTTTGGTTGGCGTTTAACTATCAAGGCTGTTCTTACTTTATATAAAAAATTAGAGGCTAAGGGATATAAATCTTTATTTACGAGAAACCTAAATCAGGATTGCCTTGAAAACTTTTTCGGTCAAGTACGAAATTGTTGTGGAAATGTAAAAAATCCCACACCCATTCAATTTGTAAGGGCTTTTAAAAAAATAATTGCACTAAGATATTTTGACCAAAGTGATGGTGCAAATTGCATGGATGATATAAACGAAGTCTTACTGGAACTTACCCCTAAAGTACTCGAACAATGTAGCCAAGTAGTATTTATACCTGCGATCAAACATCCTCCAATTACAGTTTTTACTAAAGATTACGTAGACCTTAAGACTCCAGAAGGTAACGCGTTAATTTATGTGACAGGTTATCTTTTAAAAAAAAGTTTAGTACAACATTCTTGCGATACTTGCATAAGTTATGCAGATACCAATACACTGGATGATACCGAAACTTCATTTGCCAGTTAAAAGCGTATGCCAGTACTCAAGAAAACAAATTTGGAGGCCTAGTGATCCCATGTAAAAGTATTGCAGAATATGTGAATATGTTAGAAAATATATTTTTAATAGATTTAATGAACTAAGCGGTGAAGAAAATATTGGATATAAACTGAAAATCGAATTTTTTAAAAGTACCTTTCTATCATCCATGTCTAAAATTTCCATTAGATTATTTTGTTTCTTTATTTACTAGAGTCCGTATTTACTTTACGTTAAAGTTTGGTAATCGTGAAATTCAAAAAAACATAGAATTTATAAAATTAACACCAAGGTGTCTATTTTACAACATATGTAATTTATTTTGTTTCGTTTTTGTAATTTATGTTTTTTTATAAATGCGTTTGCATTCAATATGAAAAAACGTTCAATAAATATTTATTAATATAAGCATTACGTTGTTTTAATAAAAATAAATATTCGCGTAAATCGAATTCGCATTCGGAATAACCCTGTTATTGATGTCGATGGTTACTTTAGCAGCGCGTGGCAGGCTGACCCCGTAAACGCGCTTGAAGGTAACGGTAAACATCACACACTGGCCGGGCGGCCGGCGTTCTTTGGATGTATGAAGATCAAAGGGACTTCAAAGGATTTGCCGCCAGTGGGACAACTGTTATTTATTCTGTAAACTTTGCCTAGAGTAACAACAAATATAAATTAATTTCCGTTGAAAAATCCTTTGCCATATTTAACATGATAAATAATTTAGAAAATGAATTTTTTGATGACTTCCCCCGTTTTACGATGAACAATATCTTATCGATATCCTTACATATCAACAGGAATCATTGGTGTATCATTACGATAGAGTTCAAACAATAAGAAATAATTTATATCGATCCAAGGGGCAGCAGTTCTACTAAAATGGTACTAAAATATCACAATATATTTCTACAATTTTTGGAAAAATATAACCTCGTAGAAATACATCAATACTTTTAAACAACTGGAGGATAATATCGAAGGATCATATTATACAGACAGTGTAACGGTCTACTTATTCGGGCTACCCTGTAGCAAGTGTCTTTTGTGCCACTCAGTATCACTCTTCAATTTATCAGACCTGAAGGTATGCAGCCAGTAATACTTTTGGTTTTACTTTTGGTTTTGGCGTTTTTACTTACTTATTAGTTATTCTTATCCAGCTTTGGGACTAGAATAATTTCTTTAAATAATAGGTGGAACTTGTATGGGACTTTACAACAATAAAAAGAAAAGATTAAATCGTATTTATTTAAGGATTAAAATTTAAATTCAAATCAGTTAGTAACTTTTATCCAAGTAGTGGTATGCTGCAATTTTTTGTTTAAAAGAAAATTAAAAAAACGAAATTCCTTCTTTTTGGTACTTAAGCAGCAGCCATGCTGAACAGAAATTGAATTTAGCTACTTTTATATTTTTAATAAGAGCCTAAAGAAGATCTAAGGTATTTATGTAATTAATTTTGGTATTCAAGTTTCATAATAAATTCTCAGTACATAATTTTAAGCTAAAAACTGTTTTTAGGCTCGTCACCTCGTACTCTTGAATGCTCGTAACGTCGTACTCTTGTATGCTCGTACCTTTGTACGTATTACATTTACTGCTCTGAGTTCCTAGAGCTACGTAACTAGTCAACCCAAGTCCACCATTATTTGATAGCGTGCAGCTGGCACGGTGAAGAATGTAATAGTCGGCTTATATGTTTTATTCCAGTCTAAGGCCATATAATTTGTCAGCCAGAGAGTTCACTTTGATTTTGGTAGTGTATTCAGCTAGCAAGTTAGTAGTTCAGCGAAATCTGTAAGTACGCTTTATTTTTACCACTTCCATTCCAACAAGGAGTACGTAATATGCAGAAGCACTTACCAAAGCTTGGTTCGATTGATTTCATTTGTAAAAATAGCAATTTAACAGCTCCTGTGCATATCTAATATTTACTTCCTAATTCAATGAATTGTTAGCGATTTTACACCTGCATTGTTAATTAAGCTGGTATTGTATTTCTTGTAAGAAATTTAGTTTTAATGAAATAAATAAACATCACTTGGTCTTCTTGCCTACGATATATTATGTGACTCGAGAAACAGCTGTTTCTTGATTATTTACTCAGGTAGCTAAAATAAAGAAAAACATATCGATGCTTATCTTTTATGAAGACAGGTAATAGCTACTTACCACCTTATATTACAAAGTAGTAAACGTAGGTAATATTTATTATAAATTATACAGTGAATTTTATTCTTCAATGCTAATTTGTTATTAAGGAAATTAATAGATGTGTTGATACTAGGCATTTTGCCCACGTTTTGTTTAATATAAGCTAGGTTAGGAATTGTAGAATTTTGGCTGTCAAATGAATAGGGCGCTTACGCAAATGTTCAGCATACTCAAAGTTTATTAGCCATAAAGACTGGTGGTCAAGGAACAAATTTACCTTCTCTGTGTTTAATAATTGTTACTTCATTTGTTTATATTGGTACTGTTCGGTAACGTCACCTATACTCCATCTGGTTATCCATTTGAGGATATATTGTAATTTTTTGTATATAGATATACTAACCTTTTTTTTACTAACAATCATTTATATTTACATACATTTTAAAGTTTACATTATTTATATTTAACTTGATTTTTTTACCAAGTAAATGTTTGATTATCAATTAACTTTTGATTTCTTTATTTTGCCTCCTTTTTTTTGTCAATTTAAAATTGGCTGGCTCCCAGGGTAGTTTACCTATTGTGTCCTGACTACTAAAAATCAGAATACTAATTAAATGCCCTTACCCACCTCGCTCCCGACTATAAAAGCTGCCGTGCTCGGGTGACGCTCTGTTTAACACCTAAGGGCGTCGCAACAGATAAATTTAACTGTGGTGTATACATAATATATTTTGCATCACAATAAATTAATCAAAAATCATCCCCTACGCCAGTGGACATTGCGGAATATAGAAATCGTATTGAAATATACTTGCTCCAGACATCTGACAGTATTGCTGATGTCTGTTTAATATGTGGTAACATCGATGAAACATCTCCCCTCAAACGTGTAAAATATGTAATCGAAAATTTCACACACATTGCACTGTATTAAATAATAAATTTGTGATTATGTATTGTGCAAAATTAAATGCTAATAGGAATTAATACGAGATTTCTTTGCACACACAAGCAGACTTGTGTGTGCAGTGTGTTTTATGTATACTCGTGTGTCTTTTTCTTACTAAATTTTACAACTTAAATCAAACTAAGTATCTGAGCTCTGATTCAAACTGACACAATTTTGTTTTAAATCTTTTCTCTAGTGTCTTTTTGTCTTGATTTAATAAAATAATTTCAACGTATTTTTCGAAAATACTGGTAACTTACTTTTGTTCTAAATCCAACTATACTAAAATTGAGACAACAAAAATTATTACTAACGATTTAGATTTTTTTATTTTTTTTAAATCATATATTTAACGTCAGTCTATTTCCGCCACCAATCACAGGCGCCAGGACCAATATCATCAGTGCTTGTGTAAGAACTGGCATCTCCAATCTGGAAATTTTGCCGAACTCTCACTTTGTCGTGGGGTAGGAATTTTAACCGGTGCTCTGATACACGGAATCCACAGTTTTACATTCCTTTCGAAAAATGATGATGCGAGCAGTTTGTTTATACTTCGTCAACTTTGTTACGAATATCTGCCCAATTATGATCTCAGGGTCATATGGTAACTTTACTTTTATACCAGGTTCGGGTTTTGGCAATCGTTACATAAAATTCCGGTTTTATAAAGTTATCCTTGTAATAAATTGATAGCTAATATACCTGTCAGTGCCACAGCTATGCTTAGGAATGTCGTTAAGTAAAAGAAAAGGTATTGGCGCCACGTAATTTTAAACTGACTGTATATTAAGTTAACTTAGAAAAATATTTCTCTAAAACCACGAAACTTCAGAAACACCATAAGTTATTATATCAGGATAACCAATTATTGCAAGTAAACATACAAAAAAAGATCAAGGAGCATTCACGCCACACCAAATAATAGCCGCAAATAATATCTAATATGTAATTTAATAGAAAAGATACTTACAAAAGGAAATTGACTAAAATTATCAGGAACTTGTGTGAGCAGTGTATATAAGAAATTTTAATCAAAATATACAATAATGCAAAATATGTGAGGTATCTATAAAAGCAAAATAGATAAAATATCTTGGATAAAAAAAATATAAATTATCCCCAAACGTGATCACGGACGGTTCACAAATTACTTAATAAGTTATAATATTTGTTATACTTTATATACACATATTAATAGAGCCAGTTTAAAGGCATACTTTAACTAAGTAAATGATTGAAATTATATAATGTATGTCAATTATATAGAGAACATGTACGAGTTGCACAATAAAGATAATCGTAAAGTAAGTACTTATAATTAGATAAACTATGTCGACTGGTCCCAGCCAAAACATCGTAAGCGACAAAATTAGTGAAAATCCGCTTTTGTTTGTTCTGTGTATATTATGACATTGTCAAAACAATAGAAAACAGATGAAATGCGATTTATATTATTTTTATTTGTAAAACACAATTTTATTTTATCGTAAACGCCAGTTTTTTGTAACATGTCACAGTAGAGGATCGTAAGCAACATCATCTTCCAGGCAAAACATCGCAAGTGACAGCCACGTGACTTCTAAAACTGTCGCTTACGATACTCTCCATATCGGTGATTGAAAATATATTCCTAATCGCAAGCGCCATTATACAGTTATTTTTTTAAATTTACTATTCATTTTAAGAAGAGTTTGCACACATTTCTGTTAGATGGCGCTATAATAATGCCCTGTATGAATACCTAACCGTCGCGTCGGTGCTATTTTCGCTCCAAATCGTTGATTGTAAACTATTTGGTTAGCTCGTTGGCAGGAGAGTGTTGAGTGGTTGATCTATTTTGTGCTTCTTGTATTTCTCGTGTTTAATTTCAGGTATGTTATTATATCTTATTATTTAAAACATCTAGTTTATTAACATAGTTTTTAAATTTTAGTGTCACTATGCCACGAGGAAAAAATATTGTAAACATGGTTCTTTCATTAAATAAAAATGTTAAATCTAATAATAGTACAGGCAATTCTCAAATTTCTAAAGAATGTAGTACTATAAATGGAAAAAATATTGTAAACCTGGTTTCTCCAATAAATGAAAATATTGAATCTAATAATAATAATAATAATAATAATAATAATAATAATAATAATAATCTGGAAGACCCGCTTCACCATAACATCAGGTGCACAGCGGGTCACGACAGAGCAGGTGGCATTTAGGAGAGGAGTTTTCCAGGGTGACTCCCTGAGTCCTCTCCTCTTCTGCATCTCACTGCTGCCGTTGTCTGTTGGGTTCCGCCAAACCCGCGGATATCAATGTGGGCCACCCAGCGACCGGAGGCATAAGGTCACCCATCTATTTTATATGGATGACCTTAAACTTTATGCCTCCGGAGAGCGCGAACTACAAAACGCTCTTAGGGTGGTCGAAGAATATACGCGGGCAATTGGTATGGAGTTCGGGTTGGACAAATGTGCAGTCGTCCACCTCAAGAGAGGACGATGCGGGGAATTTCCTGAAGACGCGCAGCTCGCAGACGGAAGCATCCTAAGACATCTGGATGCCGGAGAGACCTATACATATCTGGGTGTGCAACAAAGGCACATCCAGAATGTATCACAAATAAAAGATTCTCTCCGCGGCAAGTACAGACACCGCCTCCGAAAGATTTGGTCTTCCGAACTTTCGGGGAAGAACAAGGTGTCTGCAACCAATATGCTTGCCGTTCCAGTTCTGCTCTACTCCTTCGGAGTAGTAAAGTGGACAGTAGAGGGAGCTGCGCCAATTAGATAGGGATACCCGCAAGATGATGAATATTCACAGAAGTATTCATCCTAGATCGTCCGTTCCTCGTGTGTACCTCCCACGTCAACGGGGGGGGCCGAGGACTCTTGAGCCTGGAGTGTACGCATGGCAGAGTAGTACTGAGTATGGCATGTAACATACTCAGGAGCTCAGATCCCCTCTTGCGGTTCGTAAAACATCACGAAACTGTAGGAGTGGGAGCAGGATTGTTCAAGGCAGCAAAAAGAGCCGCAGATGAACTCGGTCTCGCATTTGACATCAGGCGAGGAGGCCGGCGAGGTGCTGATGTTGAGTCAGTCACCGAACTTCAGCCAAATCGTCTGAAAGCCCGAATTAGAGCTGCCGAACAGGAGAAACTCTTTCGGCAGCACGTCGATATACCCCAACATGGTGTCTTCTATAAGAACATAGAAACACTGGGTTTATCGACCAGGCTGACCTTCGCCTTTCTAAGGTCAGCAGGGCTTAAGTCGGAGACCGAGAGATTCATTATGGCCTGTCAAGATGGTGTTATCAACACCTTGGTCTACCGTAGCCGCGTGTGGCGTGTAGAGGTTCCTGATATCAACTGCAGGACCTGCCATCAGGCGCCGGAATCGCTCATGCACTTACTATCTGCATGTCCTATATATGCGATTTCGGCCTACATCCACCGGCATAACGCGGCGTTACGAGTGCTATACTACCATCTAAGGCACTCGTACGGAGTAGACCAGACACCAGTGCTGCCTTACGTCTCCGGAGATATTGAGTCCGATGTCGAGAACGAGAAATGCCGGATTTACTGGAACTACTCGTTCCCGACTGTCAGGCTAATCCAAGCCAACAAGCCTGACATAGTCCTCCTCGACCATTAACTCAAGGTGATGTATGTCATCGAGTTCTCGGCACCTGCGGAGAAAAACATCACCTTGAAGGAGGAGGAGAAACGGACTAAATATCGAGATCTCCGGTACGAGCTCCAAGTGCTGTACCCAGGCTACTCGGTAAAGATGGTCGTCCTTATAGTTGGTGTACTCGGAGGGATAAAGCCTACGCTGCTCTCGGAACTGAAGATCATACCGGCCTGCCAAAAACCAGCCGAGTGGCTGGCAGGTCAAATGCAGAAGGCGGTCATTCTGGGTTCTCTCCGTCTGCTTAGGGCACACGATTCTGGTATCTAGTCACTAACCCTGCGAGATGTGGGGAGTGGCTGTAGTTGATCCGCCGGCGCGACTCCCGTGAGGCGTCGGAGGCCACGGGAGGACTGACCGGCATCGGGAAACTGAAAAAAAAAAAATAGTGCAGGCGATTCTCAAATTTCTGAAGGTTGTAGTACAAGCAATGCAACTAATTTTGAAACCGATATATTGTTTGATATTGAAAATATGCCTGTAGTATTTGATTTTATTGACGAAAATTTGGACGTAGATACTAACACAGAACAATATTACTCTATCGATGATAATCTTATTATTAATAATGCACGCAACGAAAAAATAGAAACAATTACTCCAAGTCTTAATACTAATTGTTTAGAGCTGCTTGTTAATTATGATGACAGTTACCCCTCCGGGTCAGAATTACAAAACAATAATAACGATACATTAGAAACCAGGCGTAAAAGCCTCGTTGAATATGAATTGTCTTCCGAATATGAAGCAGATAATGTTGAAAAAAAATAATCAATGTACATCAAAGAAAAAATTTCTAAGGCATGCGTCTGAAGAATCTTTTTTTGCAGAAATTGATGTTAAGTTCAGATGAGGAATCACTAGTAGACTTATTATCAGGAACTGTAGGTGAAGAAGGCCTACGAAAAAGGGAATAAAATAATAAAAAAATTATACGGAAACAGGAAAAGAGCCTCGGTTTTGAGAAATCTGTCCAAGATAATCCATGTAAAAACAAGAAGTGCCAAAATAATTGCGCTAAAAAAATTTAGTGAACAGCAACGTCATAAAATTTTTGACTTCTATTGGGGTATGGGCAGTCATCAACGGCAAAGAGACTGGTTACTTTCATGTATAAGGGAAACGGAAATAAAAAGGAGGAGAACAAAACATGATACCAGGAGAGGAAGAACTTACAAATATGTGATACCTTGTGAGGAAACAGACATACCAATATGTCAACAATTTCTTATTAAAACGCTAAATATTTCACAGATGTCCTTACGGTATACGAAGGAAAATGCTAGCCATTACCGATGTGCAAAAATTGACCAAAGAGGAAGACATGAACCAGTCAATAAAACTCCTTCAGATCAGATAGGGCAAGTGCATACTTTTATTAAGAAACTACCCGCAGTACCATCCCATTACTGTCGCAGCAATTCAACAAAGAAGTACTTGAGCGCTGATCTAAGGAATGTTTCTTTTCTCTACAGGTTATTTGTAAAAGTCCAATTAGTTTTTTCTAATGTAAAAACGAATGTCTCTTTAAGAGTTTTTAGAGACATCTTTAAGAGAGATTTTAATTTATCTTTTCATTAGCCCAAAAAGGATAAGTGTGCGCTTTGCGAGATTAGAAAACACTTGACTTCAAATGCACGGATGACAAGGCAAAATTATTTGATGAACACATAGTTAGCAAAAATATTAGTAAACAACTATTTCTTCGTGATTAGGAAAAGTCGAAGAAAAACGGTACATTTATTTGCGCGAGCTTTGATCTACAGAAGGTATTAAATACTCCACATGGAAATGATATGCTATTATATTATTCGAGAAAATATTCAGTTTACAATGAGACAGTATATGAAAGCGGTACAAGGGATGCTTTCTGCTTTATTTGGGGAGAATCTGATGCAAATCGAGGATGCAGCGAAGTGTGTACTATTATGTATAAATATCTTCAAAAAGTAGATGACAGAAAAAATATTACAGAAATTGCACTGTACTGTGATAGTTGCTCGGGCCAAAATAAAAATAAGGCAATGCTTGCTATGATACATGTATTTCTAGAAACATCACGACACATAAACAAAATAAAAATAGTCTTTCTACTTCCTGGACATACATACATGCCAGTAGACTCAGTGCACGCGACAATTGAGTGTTTTGTAATAAGAAGGACAGTTTGGGCTCCCTCAGAATGGTGCACGTTAATAGGTAATGCAAGAGTTAATCCCAGACCGTTCAATGTGATAAAAATGGAATATAGTGATTTCTTGCCATGGAAAATAGTAGGTACTAACCTTTTGCCAAAAAGCACTAAGAAAACATTAGAAGGAGACAACATTCAGTACAGTAAAATTAGAATTGCAAATTTCCAAAAAAAGGTTACCTACTTTTAAAATCAAATATGAATATTTTGAATCTGCCAAAGAAATGGCAGTGCCTGTAGTTCAAAATCGTAGAAGTGAGTGTAAATAGTCAAGGAATTTTAAAACAAATTTTATTAATTCATGTCTTATTTACAGAAAGGCGCTTAGAGGCATTATATTCCAAGCCTCTTTCAATTAGTACCTTAAAGTACAACGATTTAGTGAAGTTGTGTGACAAAAAAAGTTATACCACCTCGTTATGCAGATGAGTACAAAAAGTTAAAGAACAAAGAATCTGTGCCTGACGTACTTGCAGAAACAGATGAAGAAGACGAAGATGAGATAACTGAGAATGAAGAAAATAATTAATGTCATAATTATCTTCAATTTTTAAAAAATGTGTTTAAATGATTTTTACGAATTTTTTAGTTACTAAATATATTATTTAAGTTACCTACATGATTTTATAGTTACTTCTTTTAATTACTTTTGCGTTTTGTTTTGTGTTCGATTATTTTATTTCAAATTTTTATACCAAGGTCTTTTATAATAAAACTTTAACACTTAAAATTAAATTTATATTGTTGACCACAAAATCCCTATCACCTACGTAAAATCTTTATACAAATCTACAGCCTTCCCGACAAAACATCACATGTGTATACTAAGCGACAATTTCAGTTTTTTCACGCAAATTTATTCCGGGCAAAACATCATATGTGCATCGTAAGCGACATTCTCATTTTCTTATATAACTCTATGTTCACAGTAAAACAGCGTAAGCGCCAAAATTAAGCAAATATACAATTTTTAACAAGAAATAGCATGTCCTATGTTTTCAGAATAAAACAAAGTACTTTAAACCAAAAATGTGAATGCCCGTATTAAAGATAACAACATACTATAAAAAAAAACGTTTCCTGTAAAATACGGCTGATGTCGCTTACGATGTTTTGGCTGGGACCAGTCGATGTACTGGAATTCGAACACCGCAATTTAAATTTAAAGAAAAGTTAAATGCAATTTACCTCGTTTTCGTTTAAACATATGACAGTAAAATGTTAAGAACAATAATAAATTAAAGTAAGGTTTATTTGGCTTATCTGTTTGGTGGATGTACGTAGTATATATTGCAAAACACCAGCTCCTTGGATTGCAATACTAGGACTCCTATTCGAAACAATAGAACCCCCTTGGAAAATGTCTACCAAGCTTCTAATTGGGTGAGCGGTCAAATATTTCTATTATCTGACTCCTATAGACGTTAATTAGAACGCAATTAAGTTCCTCTTGTAGATAATAACAGAAAATAGTGCTATTTTCTACGAATGGTGAAATTCTCCTAAGTAACAATTAGGTTAAAATATAACCGGATGATAAAACCCTAAAATAACATAAGAAAATTAAAGAAAATTATGACGACATACCTGATCTTTACCTCTAGGGCAAGAGGGTTTTAATTTCAAATAATTGAAAATAGCCAATTGGAAAGCTAACCAAAGAACGATGACAATATATCCCGAAAACGGTATATCTCCAATTTATCAAACCAAATATTTTCTCCAAACTGAAGAACTCGGCACCACAACTGAAAATTGTTAACTTTTAGGTTTATATAATAAATCCCTTCACGGATGTATATAAATACAAATAAAACTTTATATGAACCCAATGTCAGTCACCATTCTTTCAAAGAGAAAAAAAAGTTAATCATTCAAAAAAACGCAAAATTCCTCAACGACTGCGACTGTCCGGTTTTAACGAGATATGCAACCAGGCGTTCACAGAAAATAAAGTAGTGTTGCTAACCTTGCTTAAAATTAAATTATCACACAAATTATAACATTTGCTCATTAGTAAGATTTTAAAACCGCCTTCGGCGACAATAAATTCAAACCGTCACAACCTGGTGTTGGGGGTTCGAACCCAGGCTGTCTGTCAAACTATATTTGTAGTTAAAATTAAAAATCGACAAGAATTATTATTAACGATGTCTTAATTATGTTTCATTATTACCACCCATTTATCCTTTTAGACGAGCTGACAAATGATTCCAATACATTTTTCTAATGTAGTTTTTCATGCTGGATCAACTCTACCATACCAAGGAAAAAGCGTGTATGTATAAAATCACAGATTTTCAGTATCACTAATGATATGTATATTCACTTGCCGTTGGTTTCTAAAACTTAGATAAAGTTACGTCTTTCTAAGTAAAAATAATCATTTTATTTCAGAATTTTCATAAATTTGTCTGATTATTTAACCTACTTTTTTAGGTGTTAATTTTCCCTTCCTCAGTATGAAAGCTTTATGTTTAAATCAAATGCAATGAAGTTTACTGTATGTGCTTTTATGAAAAATATGTTCCATCAAATTACAAGGTAAAAACATGTACAATCGTTATACATTACTAACATTTTACATACCAAGTAAACAATTAAATACAATGCAATGTAAAAGAATTGTAAAGTGTTTTTACAATAAAAGAAAAATCAGCAAGTTTTTGTTTTTGTTATTAAAATAAAGGCCGCTTCAATGTTAATATTGCACAATATCTAAAAAAAATGCCAGTTAAAAAAATATTGTATGTTCCACACACGAAATACAACCAAAAATTTATTTCAAGCACCATTATATTAAACGTATTACAAACTTCTGGAATAGGTATATAAACTAAAAATAATGATTAATTATATGATGTAGGTAAGCAATACCCATCATATCAATGCGCGATCTACCGTAACTCGTACTGCACAATTAACTGTATTAAACAGCTTTTATCCTTTGTGTGCTGTTGTATTGCTGAAAGTAATTTACAAAGGAGAAAAGCGGTAAGTGATATATACGTCCTGTTGGCTGTGGAATATATGTTTACATTTTAATGTAAGTGTTTTAAACGTGTAATTTGCATTGTACTTGTGTATTATAACCAGAACTTACAGCTTTTGGGCGTTGTAATATTTTCAAAATTATTGTTAAATTTGTCTTGAAAGAAGTCAGAATGTGCTTATACGGTCCATAAATACCGAAAAACATAAGAACTAGAAAAACACACAATATGCAGATACAGCTTTTTTTCATGACACGGTAGAACTGCGTTAAAATGAAAAATCTACAATAATTATTAACGATGTTATGATCTTTTTTATTACTACCCCCGTTTAACCCACCCCTTATGGGATGACAAATGATTCCAATACATTTTTATAATGTAGTTTTTCATGCTGGATCCTTCTGCGTTAAAATTAAAAATCAAAAAGAATTATTAACGATGTTATGATTTTTTTATTATTACTACCCCAGTTTAACTCCCGAAAAACAACTCGGTTAGAATTAATGCTCGACAAGAATTATTAAAAATATTGTGATTTTAAAATTTTTCGTACTCGCGTACTTTAGCTCGCCCTTTATTATTGACACTGTTAATAATTGTTGGTTTTAAAGTTTTTGAATAGACAACCAATTGCAGATTTATTCAATTTTTACTATGATCTCATTCGTGTATAACTATGTTCGTCTCTATTCCCACGACTTCTCATTTCCTAATTGGCAAGCAATTCACCGCTCTCCCAGAAATAAATCTCAAGGAGATTCCGGAGAATAAGCTCACCAGATGGCAACATGTCTAAGCCTTGACTCAACACTACTGGACTAGATTGAGTAGAGTACTTGTCCGAGCTCTAAACATGGGTCTAATGGTTGGTGAACACACTGAATTTAATAAAGGTTGGTGCTTTAGTATTAATTAGAAATGAGAACGCGCCTAGTATGGTATGGCAGCTAGGTAGAGTTTCCAGACTACGCCTAGGAAAAGACGGAATAGTTCGTGCTGTTGGCATTAAAGTGTCCAATGGTGAATTGACGCGGCCAGTGACTAAGGTATGTGTTTTGCCTATTGACTGTTAGGCAAGGTTACCAATTAAAACTTTTTAACGGCAAAGACATTCGAATAATAAAGTGAATATTCTTTGTTAACCTATATAATTATTACTTGTAGTATTAACTAAGATATATTTTGTTTGTAAATGAAATATTTTTCTTTTTGTATTCTTGTAAGTAACTTGGTAGGTACTTCCAAGGCGAGCAGTTTTAATTCTTAGTACGACACTGATATGTAGAGAATTTAGTGATGTGAGTGGTACGACTGATATACGACGCGTGGTTGGAATACCTGCGCGAGAAAGACATTAGCTGTTTTATTGCTAGTCGAATGTCATCCCACGAGTGGTAGTTTTCAGACCTCAAAAAAACGATTTATCAATATTACCACAAGTACTTCAGTGACTACGAATGTATTACTGTAAACAAAAACAATAAACATAACCTTAATTCAATTGTATGTAGTTTGTTAGAGAAACAGGTTTATGAATTTATAATTTAGCATAACATGTATCAAAATAATAAGCTACTGCTTGTGGCTGCTGCTGCTGCTGCTGCTGAAATTGATAATATGCAAAGACTCAAAACAACAGTGGTTTTCATTAATTGCTTAGATGCAAACGTCTTATACAGACTGATTCATTTGTAAGTTTACTATACAGGGTGGGGCAATAGTGCGTCGGACCTCGATATCTCGAGTTCTACGATACCTAGAAATTTTCTAAAAAATTGCAAGTAAACTAGATAAAAAGTCTATAACTGGAAATTATTTTCGAACATACAGGGCGAGCCAAGACGAAATTAGAGGACCAAGTGCCTCTTTTTCAAAATGGAATGCTATGTATATCAGTACATTTTTTGAAGCCTCTTTCTAAACTCTATTTATTCCTATATTATTATTGGCTATCTCCCAACCACTTTGATGTAATGAATTTTTTTGTTGAAATAATGCCATCTGCAGATGGATATTAAAAAAATCACCACAGTCAGAATTATGGGTTTTAAGAAAAACTTATGTGAATATCAGTTACGAGACATCTAATTAATGTTTTTGAATCATTTTCATTTCCTAAAAATGTACAGGGTGGCCAAAAATTAATATTCAATTAAGAACTTTTTAAATTGAATTTTCTCAATTTTTTCAAATGGAACACCCTGTATATTTTTCAACGATGTGATGTAAAAATGAAAAATGAACATTTTTTGTAAGTACTTCCCTATGGCTAATTGCAACCATTTTCGTTTTATAAATAAATAAGTGTCAAATCCAAGAATAAACTTAAAAAAAGAGGTTCCCTCAAATAATTCATTAGAAAAATTTATAATAGGTGTTCGACGTGTTGCCCATTTTGATTGACACACGTCTTTATGCAATTTTGAAATGAGGCCATTTAGTGGGACCATTTCCATTGAAATGAGTAAATAGTATTTAACCAGTCTTTTACTGTAATGTTTTTTTGTAAATTTTTTTGCTGTTTTCATTATTCGACAAGCAATAAAACCTCAGTTGGTATAAACTGTCGTGTACAAAGGAGCATTTATCACATTTATCGGTCGTTAGTTACAATTTGTATTGAATTTAAAATATTTGGTATTTTACAATATGAATTTTAATAAAGCGGAACTTGTAGACATGACTTTTGTTTTGGGCGAGTCAGACAGAAATTGTTTACTTGCCAATAGAATTTATCACCAACGTTATCCTGAAAGAAGGCTTCCTGATGTTAGCAGCTTCCAAAACCTTCTCGATAGATTTCTGGAAACTGGAAATGTCGAATATAAAAAAAGTGAAAGAATAAAACGTGTTGTGAACGAAGAAAATGAATTTTCTGTGGTGCTGGCAACGGTTGAGAATCCCCATGTTAGTCAAAGAGAAGTGACCTCATTAGTAGGAATAAGTAGACGGTCTGTGGGTCGAATCTTAAAAACAAATAAGTTGCATGCATATTATATTCAAATGCACCAGGAATGATCTGATGACGATTTTCAAAAGTGCCTACAATTTTGTAATTGGGCCAGAGGTAAAATACAAATTGATGTCAACTTCGTCAATAATGTTTTATTCACTGATGAGGCAACTTTTCATAAAAAATGGAATTGTTAATAGGCACAATTTCCATTATTATGCTTCGGAAAATCCTCACTTTTTTATACAAGTTGATAACTAACACAGATGGTCTATAAACGTTTGGGGAGGAATTATTGGAGAACATGTAATAGGGACACATTTCTTTGATGGTACATTGACTGGAGCTACTTATCTTCATTTTTTGGAAAACTATCTGCCACAATTATTGGTAAATCTCCCTGGAAGAATTCGAAATAGGATGTGGTTTCAGCAAGATGGTGCTCCACCACATTATTTAAATGCAGTTAGAGACCACTTAAATAATACCTACCCTCATCAATGGATTGGAAGAAATGGACCCACTAAATCGCCTGCTAGATCCCCAGATCTTACAAAAATGGATTTCTTTTTATGGGGATACGTGAAGGAAATTGTTTATAGAGACACACCAACAACAGTACAAAATATGAAGGAAAGAATAATAACTGCCTTTAGATCTATCACACCAGCAGTTTTAGGAACAGTGGGAACCTCATTTCAAAATCGCATAGAGATGTGTGTCAATCAAAATGGCCATCATGTGGAACATTTATTATAATTTTTTCTACTGTTATTTGAGAAACCTCTTTTTTTAAATTTATTTTTGAATGTTATAATTATTGCCCAATAAAACGAAAATGGTTGCAATTAGCCATAGGGAAGTACTTACAAAAAATGTTCGTTTTTCATTTTTACATCACATCGTTGAAAAATATACAGGGTGTTCCATTTGAAAAAATTGAAAAAATTCAATTTAAAAAGTTCTTAATTGAATACTAATTTTTGGCGACCCTGTACATTTTTAGAAAATGAAAATGATTCAAAAACATTAATTAGATGTCGTAACTGGTATTCACATAAGTTTTTCTTAAAACCCATAATTGTGACTGTGGTGATTTTTTTTAATATCCATCTGCAGATGGCATTATTTCAACAAAAAAAGTCATTACATCAAAGTGGTTGGGAGATAGCCAATAATAATATAGGAATGAATAGAGCCTAGAAAGAGGCTTCAAAAAATGTACTGATATACATAGCATTCCATTTAAAAAAAAAGACACTTGGTCCTGTAATTTCGTCTTGGCTCGCCCTGTATAATCGAAAATAATTTCCAGTTATAGACTTTTTTATCTAGTTTACTTGCAATTTTTTACAAAATTTTTAGCTATCGTAGAACTCGAGATATCGAGATCCGACACACTATTGCCCCACCCTATATATTAAGTATGAAAGAGTGACTTGCCTAATTCAAAAAATATTTTTCTATAATTTTGTAGCAAGAAAAATATCTGCAAGTTACCAAACAAGGACATGGATTTACTACATTTTGAAAATACTAATATATTAAGTATATGTAGTACGAAGAAGTAATTTCAAGAATGACCTGCACCACATTTAGAAGTCATTTTAGAATGACATCTACGACTTTCGAAGCGATTCTCGTTGAGATGGCTGATAAACCCGAGTTTGCAAAAAGAGATATACTTCTGTATGGGTGGTCCTGAACAGATCAATCTAGAGAAGTGCTTATTAGTTGCCCTTTGGACATTAGCAGCTCCAGATAGTAATAGATCAATTGGAGACAGTTTAATATAAGTAAATCCACATAAGTAAATCCACAGTACTATACTGTCTAAATACTTCCATCTTCGTCATCAATACTTACTTATGCCCTAAATTTATAAAAAGGCCTGATAATGAAAAACAGATAATTTCTATGAACTTTAATAGATATGACATGCAAAATGTGATAGGAACAATACATGGATGTCACATTCCTATCAAGAGGCCATCAGAAAATGGAAATGATTATTTCAACAGAAAGAAATTTTATTCAGTGTTCCTACAGGCAGTAGCAAAATGTAATTTGATGTTTATCGATGTAGATGTGTCTTGGCCTGGCAGTGTGCAGGATGCCAGAATATTTTGTACGTCTGATGTGTATATTCGTGGCCAAAATCTTTGCCCACCAGATTATTTTATTCTAGCTAACTCGGCTTATCCTTGTTTAACCTGGACGATACCACCATTCAAAAACAACGGTCACCTGACGCCCATGCAGATTTATTTTAATACTATATTGTCTAAAACAAGGGCCAACTCAGAAAATGCTTTTGCTCTCCTAAAAGGTAGATTTAGAAGAATTAGGGATTTACTTGATAGGAATCATGTTCAGGAGATATGCGAGACAATTGTGGCATGTTGTGTATTACACAATGTTTGCCTTTTGAAAGGTGGCGAAGACATTCTGGAGTTCATAGATGAAGGAAGACATAATGCAGATATATCTATGAAATATGGTTGGCAAAATTATGACGAACATGAGTGAGGCATACGACGATATGAGATTGTTACCACTATGGAATAATCGACATAATTTTAAAAAAATAAACAAACATGTTTCTATCAGTTGAACATTGAACTATAATCCTTTTAGTGCTTTTGTTTGTGTAAGTAAATCCGAAATCCTCCTCTTGGTTTTTGAGATATTGGAGAAAAATGCATTTTTTGGATTTTTTTACTTTTCGGAATATCTCGGTTATTATTGAACTTATAAAATACTTTCTTAAGACACTTTTCGATGCTCTACACGTCTATTCCATCGATTTGAATCGACAACGTTTCGTCGTCTCAGAACCATCGTCAACTTCAATATATTAAATACGGACCTGGAATTTTTACATAATTTTCGGAGAGCATATTCTTATACAAAATCAATGGTATATCACAATTAACAATTTTGCTACGTTTTATTACACTAAAACCGTTACTTAATTATAACAGATCGTCTGAATCCGGTCCTGTTATTTGTGTCTATTAAATTAGATTTGCAAGGTGGCGTGATGTGCAGATATGAATATTTATTGTTTTTTTACAATGGCACCAAAATGTTTAAGAGATAACTTAGAATAAAATAAGTTACAGAAGATGTTCAATAATTAAATTTCCATTTTCAGTCAAACATAAGTCTATTCTTCTATTGATGTTCTGTACTGCACGTCCAATGTCTCTTCTACGCAACGAGGCAAAAGAATCTAAAATTAGTTGCCTCAATTGTTCAATATTATTAATGGGTTCCTTGTATACTTTGTTTTTAAAGTACCCTACAAAAAAAATCGCATGGTGTTGTCAGGTGACCTAGCAGTGTAACGGTTCGTTTTTCTTCAGAAGGCAATAATTTTATTTTTATGCTTTATGCGGCAGCTTGCCGAGCTAAAGTTACATTATTACCCCGAAGACGGTTCTGTCTATGAAGGTATATGGATAGCGCGCACTCTCCAGGAAGGGAGGTAAGAAAAAGACGCTTTAAGGGGACTGGAGCAAGAACGGCGAAAGAAGCAACAAGTGGTTCCCGAAAATCGAATCACAATTGATAACATAATTTGTTCTGCCTAAGGCTCCAGTATATTTTAGTCAATGAGTATAATTGAATAGCTTGGTGCTATTGTATTCTATGGATATAGAGATATCCTATTTATTTAGCGTCAGTGTGTGAAAAGTGTTCCGCTGAAAAACTTGTAAGTAAAACTTAATTTTCTTCCCCAATTGGCCACATCGATTCCTACTCAATCAACCAACTGTACAAGGTTATCATCTTTAATATAACGTTAACGTGCCCCTACGTCTGCGTTTAGTGCGTGAAATAAAAATCCGCTTAATAAATTTTAGTGTGGAAGCCAGAAGATAATGCTTTCCCTTATTCTACCTTCCTGAAATAACTATATTTGCCAGTATTTTATTTTGTTTGAACTCCGAAATTGTATATCATGTTCTATTTGTTGAACTACCTACATTCCCGGTGCGGAATGCACTTGTTTATAACTGATAATTTAATTTGTGGTTCGATTAATATTTAAGTAAATGAAAAATATCGCTTTCGTACAGATTGGCCATTCTATGCAAGTATGCATATTTGACCATTTAATTAAAAAAAAACAATATTTTATAATTCATTTGTTAAGGTAAAATATGCATACCCATAACCATTTTAATTTTAAGGAAATTGTTTAACTCATTGCTGAATTTGAGCATATTTGTGTTATTATTAAAGTGCATTGCATCCAATTCATTTATCTGCAAGTAATAAACCTACGGCCCGAGAAACTCTCATGCTATTGTTTTGAATTCTTAAGATATATTTTTACCCTAAAGTTTTGTAGTATATTGTTTAATTTTTAATAAGGGTTTTATTTTCTCTCCCAAAAGGTAACCCTTTACACTGGCTATCCCAATAGTGGAGTCTTGCTTTAAAAAATAAAATAATAAATGACTGGGTGAAATACACTTTATTTTAGGTGAATTACGTTATATTAAATAATCTGGAAAAGTTTGTAAGACGGATAGTAGTAGTATAGTGGCCTTGCAGTAGAACAATAAAAAATGCGTTGGCAGGCGAAGCGAGCGCTTGATTCGAGTATCTAGATAAAATTTTTTTTACATGAACGGCGTTTTACAGCCGTAATATTTTGATTTCTTACGAATGAATAGTCATTTTATATTTTTACGTGTTGAATTTAAATATTTCACTTTAAATAAATATCGGTTAGTGAATTTATAGATTATCATATTGTAGTCGATATATTATATTAACTTAAGGCGAATTTAGACTTTACGCTTTCGATGTACATCGCGGATGATTCATCTGTAGTGAAAGGTGTAAAGATTGTTTTCGTCTGCGTTTCATCCAAAGTGTGCATCCAAAATGACCAGTGAACAAAGTAGAGGTACTCTCTACTTTTGATGAAGCGAATGGATGATTCATCCGTAGTGAAGCGGCAGTGAAAAGTCTAAACTTGTATTTTATAAAGTGTGTGCATCCAATAGCCAGTAAACAGACATTCAGATAATACGCTCTCTTCCCGCTAAAATAAATTGTATACAAACAAAATTAAAAAATGTCTTTTCCTTGAAAGGATGAACACATGGAAATATTTTTAGAGTTATATAGGAATTATGAGTGTCTTTGGAACAATAAATCGGAGAATTACCACAAAATAAATGTCCGCGAAAAAGCTTACAAATCTGTACACAGTGAGTTGAATTTACCCCAGTTAAGTGTAAATGATATAAAAGCAAAAATAAAAACAATTCGAACTCGTTATTGTTCAGAGCTGGCGAAAATAAGAAAATCCGAAAAGAGTGGAGCTGGAAGTAATGACCTGTACGTTCCCCGTTTATTTTGGTTTAAACAGGCAGATGCTTTTTTGAGAGGTGTTTGTACACCAAAGGAGAGTTCAACAAATATGCAGGTAAGTTGAAATTGTTTAAAAACTTATTATTCTGATAGGTTTAGTAGATACAATTTTGCGTCAATAAAAATACTAAATCATGTTCCACTGCCACGGTACAATGTCGGTCGTCAGGAACTTATTAGCGTAAAAATCGCGTACTGCAACTGCGTTTCTCGTGTGGTTATTACTGGATAGTGGTGTTGACACATCAATTAATCCATCAGTTTTTAATGATCGCCATTTCCCTGGTACCACTTTTCCCTGTTCCAGTCTTCCAAGTTCATTAACTGTTGTTCAACATAGGGCATACAATTAGACGATGTCTTTCTTAGCCAGTTATGCAAAGCACATGTAGTTTTTACAATTTGCTCTGTTGTAGCCACACTTAATGGAATTGGTTTTTCATAAATTCTAAATCGAGCTACTAATATCCCAAAACTATTTTCTACAACTCTTCGACCTCTTGAAAGTCGGTAATTGAAAACCAATTGAGTGTCATTTAATGCTGTTGCTCTATGCATGTTTTCCGTCCATGGAGCTACAGCAGTTAGGAAAGTTCCATGTGGTATAGTAGTCCTTCATTATTTTTTCCCACTCTTCTGTGGTTGTAGGAACCTGAAATCGATAGTTATATTAAAGTATTTTATACAACTTTCTTGGCTATTCAATATTTTAATTTGAACTGTCATTTTTAGGGATCGCTGAATTTAACAAAACAACACTTAAAGGGCCAGTCACCTGAAAATTTGCAAGAAACGGAGGATTTTGAGGAAGATCCAAACTGGGAATTTCAAACTGAAGAATCTGGTTATTCTCAAAATTTCACTGATAACAATGTTGAGTCGGAAAAACCTGAGCAAACAACCAGTCGGTTTGCAGTTACTCCATCTACTAGTCGTGGAAACAAAAGGGAGGTTTTAAAAAGTAGGGCAAACAAATGAGGGTCTTCAAGTACCGTGGAATCAATTCATGGAGCAATACAGAAGCTTTAAAAAATCTCAGATACTAACAAAAAGCAGAACGAATTGCACGAATTTGATGCTTTTTGCAATAGCCTAGCAATACAATTAAAGAAAATGCCCCTTCGACAGGCTCTGATCTGCCAAGAAAAGTTGCAGGCGGTAATGACGCAACACCGTTTATCTCTTCTTTCCTCAGAAAACCCTGGTTCCCCACTATATATTTACTCATCAACTCCATCACCTGCAAGCAAGTGACACAAGCTTTTTATCCCGAGTCTTGTTCTAATAATAACTCTAGTTATACTTCCTGGTCCGTTCCTAATAGAACACCCTGTAGTAGCTCCTAAAGTGTTAACAGCGCACTTAGTTGAAAGAAAAGAATAGCTGATCCAAGCTATCTGCCCATTGCCTAATACAACGCACACTTTCATTACGCTTTTAAGTGTGTTCGGCGCTAGTTGTGTTGCTGAGAGTGAAAATGGTGAATAGACAAATAAGTGATAGGTTAGAAAGAATTAAAAAGATGAAAAAGTTAGAAGAAATGTTAGAAGACGTTTCATCACCTCCTTCAAGTAAGTAAAAATCATGAAATGAGTACTAATTCAAAAATAAAATAAAAAATAAACCGTCGCGCCTGCATAAAGGCGACTTAGTCGTAGCCAGCAAAACATATTATTCCAACACAATATGTGTTGACGATACGCATCTACAGGGTGATTTATTCATCTCCCAAGAGTAGGGGTCTTATGCCGGTTCTACGCCTCCCCCCACCACTATATGACGTCACAGCGTGACCTTGGATGACGTCACACCGACGCCGCCCCACCATTTTCTATGACGTCACAGCATGACCTTGAGTGACGTCATACCACTTGACCTCGAGAGGTAAGTATATGTAGTAATAGGATGGGTGGGGGGTATAATGATGGGACGTATTAACTCTAAGTACTGGTGTGGTGGGGGCAATTCTACAGTTATATAGAGGATGGAGTGGTATCAAGAAAATCATAATATCCGTGATTCACCTACCACCAACAAGTGAACATTATACAGTGATCTCAATTATTCAAGTGAGCAATATTTTATATTACTTCATTGCAATTCTTTCATTGTATAACTCCATTTTAAGCATGGCAGTTTCCGAGATCGACTTAGTAACACTTAATGAACTTATTAATCAAGATACACAAGTTTTAGAACAAAAACCTATTTGTTCTTTAGTTATAAATAAACCATATATTGTTACGCCACTGGACTGTGCAGACTGGTTAGATTAGGCTGGAATTGTACACGATCGGCCGGGAATATTCTGGAGTGCTCTAGACCGGGAGAGTGGATGTATAAATAAGACGCACGGTGGGCCGAGATTTAATCTTAAGTTGAACGTGAGCGAGTAAAGAAGTAATAAGAAAGAGACTTATAAGTGTTCAAGTGTAATTATAGTTAAGACAGTAATTAGTCTATTGTTGTTAATTGTTAATTAATAAATAAAGTAGTGAATAAGTGTTACCTGGACTTTCAATTAACGAATCTACGGGAAGAGGTGTTTGTGTGGATAGCAAACACGTAACAAATTGGTGTCGGAAGTGGATTGGAAGAGAAATTTCTGGAATATTCGGAAAGGTTCTACAGTGTTCTTCTCAGAAATTAGTGGTAACACGAAGAATTTAACTACTGGATAGTGTTTGAGGACTATTTCTGGACTGAATAGTGATTTTAAAGTGGATTTTCGAGAAATTTCCAGAACATTCGATTTAGAAATTGTTGCAAATACGCGAGTGCCGCTAGTAATAACGTGTTGTAGACTGAGAAAAAGGACTACTAGTGCAATTTCGGGAAAATTCTAGAACATTCTATTTGGAAACTACAGGAGATACGTGAATTGTGTCGACGGGAACGTGTTGTAGACTTGAAAACAAGACTATAAGTGATTTTTAGTGACAATTCTAGAACATTCGATTTGGAAACCACAGAAGATACGTAAACTGTGTTAACGGGAACGTGTTATAGACTCAAAACAAGACTTATTAGTGATATTTCGTGAAAATTCTCGAACATTCCATTGCACAATTAGTGGAGAGAAGTGAATTTTATCAACACAAAAGAAGTATAGACTCTAAATAAGACTTTCTAGTGCTGTTTCGAAATTTTTCTGGAACATTCCATTATTAAAATAGACGGGATAGCAACGTTTTACGGAATTTATAGTGTAATAAACTTTATTTTGAACTGATTTACGTGTCGTGAGTTAATGCCAATTACAAGAAGTATGGCGGAGAAACAGACTACAGACAAGATACCGATTAGAATGGTTAACCTAAATTCACACTCAGTGACGTTCAAAGAAGGCGAAGCAATTGGCACCTACGAACCAGTCACATG
>JANEYF010002600.1:5000-73485 GCA_029963845.1 Rhamnusium bicolor | reverse complement strand
AAAGATATGGTCACAAAGTGTTGAGATTACCGCCATAAAGTGATGTAGAGAAGTAGAAGAGTGGGAATCAACTGCCATATTTAGTTCCATTTTTGCGCTTTCGTAGCTCAGTGGCAGAAACACATTCGTTTCAGGATATTGTATTTATTAATGTTACTATTTTCTTTGACAAAGCGTCTTTGCCTGTTTTTATTGTAGTAATAACTTTACTATCAGAGATTATTTTTAGTTGTTTTATTGAGAAAATGTTTGTTCTCTTTATATTTTAAGAGCATATTTTTTGTTTCTTGTTACTTTCAAAAATAATCTCTTTATTCTATACAAATAATCCATGCCCATCCTTTTCTGGCAAGGAGTATTCATACCTCCTCGCGGTTTTCTGCTGGGTAGTAACAATATTAAGCGAACTTGAATGCTACAACTACTGTATGTGTAGTCAATACTTTAAATTCAATACTTTTATTTCCAAGTTAATACTTTTTTTGTATAATTGTTAAATTGTTGCTAGCGAAACTGAGCACCAAAAACCTACATTAAAAAAACAACTTGAACGAACAATACAGTTAAATCCGGCTCTGCGTTCATTAGCGTCTTACCCCGGACGTCCCGTCACAATATAGGTTTCCTCAACTATACATACAGACACACAGACATATAGACAGACCTTTTACTGAAATGATGTTTTTTCATCATAATTCGTCTAAAAATGCAATATATTTTTTAATTTTTCACGAATGTATATTTTCTTCATTTGAGAGATGAAGGAAACAATATTACTACGGGAATACCGTTTTAATGATTATATATAACATTATTTGTGTATTATCACGTTTGCAGCTCAATAAATGATTAATTTCGATTTTAATAATACGTAAAATGTAATGAAATTAATGAAATAACCAAAAATATGTTGTAAATATGCGATGTCATCTAAAAAATATTAATTATAGTAATTGTTTAACAAACAATCAATTTGTTATTAAATAAATTCGCTATTTCCCACTGTCAGAGACTATATAATGTCCACGCATTGAGATGCAATTTCGCCACGCGCGCGGTTCATATTAACTGCACTCAGAGACAAACGAGCAAGACGCAAAGATTTTATATAGAATTGATCTTGTTCAGAAATAAATTTTGAATAATATAGTATGTATATATATAAAATATATAAAGAATACTATAATTTTCATCATTTTCAAGAATCGCTTCAAATAACTCCAACTGTGTTCTCGCTTAAAATCAAAAATATTACAAAAAAAGACGTTAATATGAGAATTTTCTGTTGAAATATTTTTGCTCTTGAACCAAATTTTCAACAAATTATATCTGTATTTATATTGGATAAGTATTTAATAAAATGAACAAAATTAAAACTACAAATTTTTATACTAATCTATCAAAATAAGATACAATTTGTTGAATATTTTATTCTAAAAAACAATATTTCAGCAATATCCTCAGTCTTCTCTGTAATATTTTTAATTTAGCGAGAACGAACGATCACCCAGTAAGAAAAACAGGACAAATTTAATTTTAAACGAAATTGCTGCTCTTTATGTTTTCCATATATCCCATTATTGAATTGATATAATCTTTGGTAGTGGAAAATAGCGAATTTTTCAATGGCAAATGGATTTCATTAAAAAATATTATAATTAATATTTTTCCGGTTGCATATTATACTTACAACATATTTTTTGGTAATTTCATTATTTCGTACTATTTTTAACAGTACTAAAATCGAAACTAATCGTTTATTTAGCCGGAAACGCCATAATTCAAATAATTGTTATAAACAATAACTGAACATGAATCATTCGAAGCATCATGCACTTTCTTATTGCTGGGGGTCAATAAAAGCATATTCTGAAGAAAAATTGCGATGCCCTAATTTTGCAAACGAAATAACACTATTAATAATAATAAAGGGAGTTTATTGATTTAGAACAGTTACATGAATTTTATAAAGGATATAATTTTACAAATTTTGAAAAGGATAAAAATTTTCGTCGTTATATCAGAAACTGCTGCACAAAGTTACTAACGACAACAGTAAAACTAATTTGGATTTAGAAATCAAAAAAATATGAAAAATTATGTATATTTTTAGATCTGAAAAAAAAAATAGCTTGTGTTTTACTTTATTTTGTAACATCAAAAACATATTTTGCTATTTTGAACGACATTAATATATTAAAAAAACACAACCCTCATATCCAGAAGCAGAAGCTGTGCGGGAGGGTTCTTTAAAAATTTATACTAACTTTTAAAATTATTCAATGAATCTGTTATTAAAGTACTTATACGAGAAGAAAAATTTTTTCATTTAGTATTTGTTCATTATTGAAAGCTGATGTATTTAGCAATTATTTTGAAAATGAAAATGGCCAATTATTATAATTGTAAATATCTCATAACATAATTTAACAATAAAAATGTTCGCCTATTTAAATAAAAATGAAATAAAACTATTTACCTGAGGAATGGTAATATCCGGCAACAGCAGCATTTTTGAGAATCAAAGAGTTTATCAGATTTTCCAAAAGTACAAAACATTCATCGGTCCGCCACTTAAATAGAATCTCTTTAGCGAAATCCATTGAAATCCATTCAACTGAACCACTTCGATGCAGCTACTACAGCTTCTCACTCAAAACAACTAATCACACAGATAATTTCAAACAAGTATTGCAGAAGCAATAAACGGCAATAAAGAAAATAATCAGTCGAAGACAAAACGAATGACGAGCCGTCTCTGGGTATCAGCGATGCTGGTGAAGAACTGCAACGGTATTCTTTTGAGATAGAAATGAGGTTACGAGAAAGAAGCATTTCTTCGAGAGAAGAGAGGTTTCGCTTGATGAACACCGACAGGTAGAAGGGATGTAAATATGTGCAACTACCGTATCAATTATTCAAAACAAACGCACGCTACAACAATACATTTACAGAATTTCAATGGGACAAGGTTAATGACAGGATGAGGGTATTTCGTACATGCTTACAAGTTGAAGATTTCTTTTTAAAAATTTGCATGATATTTTAGCGAGTCTAGACGATTACACAGGACGAGTTAAGGATTCCAGCTGTTATTCCAAGTGTCTGTGAAAAACCAAAACAGAAAATTTTATCATAGACAGTTATTAATGTACTGGGCGTTCTTCTTTAACTTTCCCAATTATTAGTTTTAAAAAATGTTTGAGTTGAAGAAAGCCGCACAAATTTTTAATAAAAAAATTTAGCGCAAACAGAATTAGGTTATCTTGCCTGAATTTTCAGATAAAATACAGATTTTTGTTGTTTTTCTTGAAATAATTATTCATACGCTTTTATTAAGAACGAAAAAACTTATATGATTCATTTATATCGTAGTTAATTGTGCCAATAAAGGTACAGTAAATAGGTAGGGATTTGACACAGCCATTCTTCCATTCCACCCAGTGAATAAATACAATTCATTATTATTTAAATTAACATTATAGTTCACAATTTTAAACAAACTTAAAATAAATGGCAAGAAATACAACATATCAAATAATTTGAAAACATATAAATGAGAGAAAAGTAAATTACATATCAAGGGTTAAGGGTTTGTTTTATATTCTTAGTAAATGCGATTTGGGGAAAGTCTATCTCATTAAAGATAGTGTTTAATAAACACGGAGCATTATAAAAAAACATCCCTCAAATTTGGTAGAATTATGTTGAGGAATCGTGTAAGAATCTATTCTAACATTAACATTATCAACATTAGATCTTCTTATCAGCAGGTTAATTAAATATTTGGGAATTCTAAATGTTAAGAGTTTATACAAGAATAATAAAAACATATATTTTATTCTATTACTGATTTTAATCTCTGATAATTTGTTGATACTAGGGGTAATGTAATTTTAATAACATACATTACAGGTAAATCGTATGAATGCATTTTGTATTCTTTGTTGATTGTAATTCGGTAAAAAATTGTAGTACAGCATGCAACAGTAATCAATATGAGGATATATTAATGGTTTTATTCTTTAAATTTTGTACCTTCATTTATTTGATATTTTAGGTGATATAATGATTTTAATTTAAGAAATGAAACTTTAAAGGCATTATTAACGATTAAAAGACCGAGACTTTTAGCAGAAGATATCCACTATATTGGGAAATCATTTAATTTTTAAATTATTTCTGGATTTCATCCCGTTGATTAGAAGGACATACACATAAAGCCACTGTTTTAGTAGAGTTTTCTTCAAGACCATTTTTTAGTACACCATTGAAAGATATTGTTTGGATCTAAGTTTATCAAGTTCATATTCTCAGTAGCATTAACTACATTATAGGTTTTGTACAACTGTATATCATTGGCGTATAAATATATTTGCGAATATTTAACAACATTGGGCAAATCGAATTGTAAATATTATAAATAGTATAGATTTGAATTTTTGTGGGGTAGTTTTTGGACAGGAATTAAAAACACGTTACTGAGATTGACCGGTTTCTCCTATAATATTAGGCTTCATCAGATTTAATCTGGTGAAGCCTGATATTGGGAGAAACCGGTCAATCTCAGTAACGTTTTTTTCCTAAAAACTACCCCACAAAATTCAAATTTTATGTATCAATAGTGGACACAAAAACTATGGTCCGAGAATGCTACCTAGGGTATGCCCGATTTAGTATGGTCAAAGTTAGAAAAAGCTTCTCTGTTGATTTTTACACTCTAAGAGCGACCATAGAAATAATCATAAAACCATCATAACCTATGAAAGATAATTTTGCAAATAATAGGTCAAAGTTGACAAATTCAAGTGGTTCAAAGAATTAGTACACTAGAAAATGAATGGTCAAGTGCAGTGGCTGTATCATCGACGGCCTTTAGTAAAACCGTAGTTAGCAGCAACGCTGAGGCAATATTTTATTAAATTCGTTAGAATCCTTAAAATCATTAGGCAAATTATCAATATGTAATTCTAGTACAAACCCCCCAATTACGTAAGTTCTTCCATATTTTTTTAGGATCCTTTTTATTTTTCTTCAGGGGATATACTGTATATAAGCTTTTTTTTTCATGTTTGTCTTTTACAGAATTTCTTATGGTAACGCAATATTGTCTGCTGGCTATGACTTATTTTTTAACACGCTTTTATTAGCTTCACCTGTATGTTTGTTTGTTTGTTTGTTTGAACCGACTCTTTGGACTCGATTTTGACCCACTTTAAACGAACAGATTTAATTGAAACTTTGTACACTTACGAAGAACCGGTAACAATACAATAATTTGATAAGTTTATATCATTATCCTGATCAGGATCGCCAGTCCTTTCCTCACGTATCCTCTGCGTGAGAGCAAGAGGCTTAATATTGTAAGTATATTCCCTGATTTTTAGTTCGGTCGTTGGCAGAGCGGGCAAGTCTTAGTCGACGCGAAACGACGGACTCCTCGGGCGTGAGTTCAAATCCCATGGCTGAAAAAAAATTTTTTTTTTTCAGAAATATCTGTTGGATCGTAATATTTTATAATATCAGCATCAATAAGCAATATAAATATAGTTTAAAAAAACTACAAAACACGCTTTCATAGTACATCAAACTAAAAAGTGAAAAATAAATATAGTTTAAAAAAACTAAAAAACACGCTTTTTAAAGCACATCAAACTAAAAAGTGAAAAATAATTATTAATATAAACTGAAAACAATAATGAACGAAAAATACTAGTATTATTGTGAAAAAAGCGTGGGGCGCTTTGTGCCATATTTTTCGTATATCGAGCAACCCACGCTTTTTCACAATAATACTAGTATTTTTTCGTTTATTATTGTTTTCAGTTTATATTAATAATTATTTTTCACTTTTTAGTTTGATGTGCTTTAAAAGCGTGTTTTTTGTTGTTTTAAACTATATTTATTTGATAATGTGAACGAGCTTTATTTTTTGTCGAATTTATTTTTAATTATGAATAATGACCAATAATTTCGTTTCGGTTTTATAATATAGATTGTTGGAGCGTGCATATTGAAGATAAATAGAACAGCATTGTTTAAAACTTCACTTTTGATATTTAAGTCCTCAATGGAGTCTATATAATCCTATTGTAACCCTGATAGCATCAAGAGCAAAACAACTTAAATCGAAATTGTTGTAATTTCTATAAAATATGAAATTTGGATCAGATTTAGAAGCTTCAAATTTAATTTCACGAAATAGCAAGTGATCTGTGTTATGTTGCATACCATACCTATCACAATAATTATAAGAAAGAGTTTCGTTAAAAGAAATTATATCAATGAGCGCTTCAGAAGTTTCAGTTATCTGTCAGTTTTGTGACAAATTAAAATTTGAAATTACCAAAAGGAGGTTCCTAGAATCTAATGAGTATTGATTCAATAAATTTATATAAATTTCACCCATGACAATAACTGATTGAGTTTCTAGATACACCTGTTCAAAAGAATCACTTAATTCTGTTAATAATCACTGGCCAACACACATTTTGGTGCCTGGGATTTGTTAAGTTTAACTAAGTAATTTTGGGGTGCCTAATCCAAAAATGCCGTCAGATTTGTTCTATCAGATCTACTTTTCAAAATTTACTATTTTCTGCCCTTTGTAGGAACAATTCGCTAAAATTAGATATAATGTTTTGTTATATAAGTTTTAAAATATTACTATTTGATTACAACTTTCAACTGAAACACAAAAAAAGTGGGTAGAAGGTATTTATTTAACAGAAAAAAAAATATACATGTGCAACTTTCAATCATCACTTGAAAATTTCCTTTTATAAGATTTCCTTGCGTGAGGTGTACCAGAACAGTCCCGCTGAGGATTCCAGCAGTAATCGGTCATCATGTGGGTATCCTATCTTCCTTGGTACCTTTCTTCCATAATGCGGATGTCTTGGTGAAATCTTTCTCCCTGTTCTTCACTAACAGCAGCTAAATTTTCTGGACATGGTCCAAGTGGCTGTGAAGGTAATGGACCTTAATGCTTATGTTACATCCGAGTGTGTGAAAGTTAGAAAGCATCTGTTCTACTAATTCGACGTAATTCTCTGCTTTATGTTTTCCAAGAAAATTTTTAATTACTTTAACAAAAAAGCACCAGGCATTAGATTCAAGCTCGTTCATTGATGTCGTGAAATGCGGGTCCATTATAAGTTGCCTTATCTGAGGACCATCAAAAATTCCAGCCTTCACTTTTTCTCTGCTAAGCCTTAGAAATTTAAGTGTCAAATACTCAAAACAAGGTCCATCTCGAGGCAAAGCCTTAACAAATTGCTTCATAAGACCTAGCTTGATATGTAATGGTGGCAAGATGATTTTGTTTCTGTCAACCAACGGTTCGTTAAGAACGTTGTGTTCTCCTTGAACTAAAGCATTTCTTAAAGGCCAACTTCTGGTAATCCAGTGCTGGGCCTTAGCTCTGCTGTCCCACAAGCATAAAAAACAAGGATATTTTATGTATCCATTTTGTTGCCCGAAGAGAAAGTTTACCATTTTTAGATCGATACAAATCGACCACTGTTGCTCTTCATACTTGATTTTTTTCAGGACCAGTGATATTGTCGCGTATTCCTCTTTCATAGTGGTGGAATGTCCAATAGGTATAAAACCATGTTTATTACCATTGTGTAAAAGTACACATTTTAAACTTCGGGAAGAACTGTCTATAAAAAAACGCCATTCACTTGGCGTGTATTCTGTTAACCCCATCTTCTCCAAGAGACCTCTTATGTCAGTACAAAACACTAAGTTATTTTCTTTAGAGAAATACGGCAGCAGATCTTTCTCTCTGGTACGATAAAATGTAATATTAGTACTTGGACACAGTAAGTTCTTTTTCATTTAATCTGGAAGCAAGCAATTCGGACGACTCCTTTGAGAGATTCATATCTCTAACCAGGTCATTGAGCTCTTGTTGACTGAAACGTTGAAGGTCCTACAAAATTATTGTCACTTTCACATTTGTTGAACTGCACCTCGTCAGGCGATGTATCTGAGTCATCCTCCAGAAGCGTAGGCAAGTTACTGAACGTTGGAATAGGTATTTTTTCAGAATGAGGAAGAGGTCTTCTTGCTGACTCCATGTTAGGGTATTTATGCCGGTTATTGCGATTAATGCCTTTGATGCTGATGGAACAAAAATAGCAGTCATCATGATGGTTTTTTGGCTCCCTCCATACCATAGGTACTCCAAATTTTAAGCACGTTCTCTTTCCGTTTGTCCACTGTCGCAAAAGTTCTACACATGTTTTGCATACGAAATGTGGTGCCCATGATTTATCCTGGTCTCCTAACTGGACGCCAAAATACGCTAAATATGCTCTTTTTATAAAGTCAGATATGGGTTTTCTACTTCCCTTGAAAGAGTACTCGCCACAAATATAACAAAAAACATCTGGGTGGTTCACACGTCTGCTTGTAGAAGCCATTGTTGTAATTCGAATTTTTAATATTCACGCAACAATTTAAAGCAAATTAGTACACAGTTATCACACGACAGCACAATACTACACTGAACTGTGGGATACAGGCAGAAATACGGGAAACCCTATGTTACAGGTAAATGAAATAGGGTGGGGACTGGGGTTGTTTCCGGTTAGGCAGGTAGATTTGTACAGTAATGGGAATACCGAGAATTATAAAAAGACATAATTACATTCTAATTTCAGGTAAGAACATACAATTTTGTTCTCCTAAATATTTAGTTATTTTGATTTTGATATTATTATTCGTATAAGTAATAAATTTCACCATGGTGTATCTCAAAACTAGAGCTGCTAGGGAAAAAAGCGAGTTATTTTTGGAACCAGCACATCAGAAATACCCTAAATCAGTTCGTATTTTCCAGGCACCACGACAAAAAATTTATTTTGTTGGCCAGTGTAATAATTATTAAGGCAATGACACAAAAAACTAACCCGAAAACATTTATGGAGAATTTAATTACGTTTGTATAAAAAGTGACTTAATAGAAACGATGTCTGATAGGTAAGGTAGGTGTATAAAAAGTGACTTAATAGAAACGATGTGTGATAAGGTGGGTAACTCTTATCTTTCTAACGTTAAAATTTAATTATAATTTACTTGAAACATTGGTATTTGCAAAGTTTCTATTAAGATATTTGCCTTTGACAAGCAGAAAGATAATTTTACTTTAATGTGCAAGCTGTAATAAGAACTGGAAATTATATTTGCTCTCTGTTATTGACCATGTACCAAGTATTTTATTTACGGTTAATTGTGAGGTATTTATTTACAAGCATTCTCGGCAATCACGTTTCAAAAGAGAGTCCTCATTATCATACTAAACTATTATAGTGTTTTGTATGATAAACAGAAAATATAAAAAGGAAAATTAAACCTGTGATTGGTATGCAGTTCGCTGTTCCAGTAGAAAGGAAACGATTTAATGCACGTTTTATTCCATGAAAAAAACGTGACATGTTTTTTTTTTTTTGGTTACACTTTTCCACGCGTTTGTTGAATTAAGAATGCATGTAGATGCAAATATCAGGTTGCATTTAAATAAAATTTGCCACCACGCACTCATTTTTTACACAGTTATGTGCCTGAATAAATTTATTTATATTCGGAGCAACTGAATTCAATGAAGATAAATTTTATAATATTGAAGTACCTAATTTCGATCATATTATACTCGTAGTGAGTCACCATGAGAGAATATCTTACGCAAGGACGGACTATCCCTAAGGCACGGTAGGCCATGGCTTAGGGTGGCCACGCACCGGCCGCAACTTTTTGTAGCGCAACGTTTCGCAACATTGCGCAACGTTTCGCAACATTGCGCAACGTTGCACGCTCCAAATTTGCTTTGGAATCAGATGGAACGGGCGCGCACCGCGTGCAACGGTGCCATGCAACGTTTCGCATCGTCTCGCAACAAAAGGGCGATGTTGCGCTGCCGAAGAGGAGTCGTCAGTTTCTTCGCAACATTCGTGGGGTAAAGTACATTTTTAAAAACAAGTGTTATTATAAATGGAGAAAAAGAACTCATTCGGCAATAGTTGTAAAATTTTTCTGGATCTTTTTCTTAACTCACGAATGAAATCAGGGATATTCCTTTTTTTGGTTAATCGGGTGAACCCAAAATCTATTTTTCTTTTGTTCATCCAATAGCTCTAAAAATTGCCACAATAAAATAGTCGTGTCTGTTTGCCTTTCCATTTTGTCTGTTCAAAATCTGTGATGAGTTTGGGGAGCGTCAAAATCTGACCAAAAAAACACTTGTCACTGGACGATGCTTATGAATAAACTGAATTTATTACCTGTTGCGACCCAAATGTTGCATGTAGAAAATAGATCGACTTTATTGCATTATTTCGTTGCGCAACAAAAAAGTTGCGAAACGTTGCGCTACAAAAAGTTGCGGCCGGTGCGTATACAACCTTAAAGGCCCTATGCTTTGAGAGCCCTTGATTGCGGGTCAATTTTGCAATATCGATATAAAAAAAATTGCTGAGTTTCATCATTCACCACCATTTGTTGGTAGTTACCTTAACTAAAAAACATTTACCCTACTGTACATTTTACTGCGAACCGAAAATGACTTTCAAAATAGCATATCTACTAATACTATCATTGAAAATTTTGCGCTTTCCAAAAATTCGAAGAAAAAAACATTTACTTAATTTTGCAATTTTCTCTGCATCCTGTACAGGGTGGGCAAATTTCGATGTTTGTATAGGATAACTCGGTAACTGTAAGAGATACAAAAAAAAATGGATGACACATTCTCAATCTCTTTTTTTGAGACAAATTCATTGGCGAAAACAAATTTGCTATCGTCTTTTGTTTTCGAGTTATAAACAAAAGTTCGATTTTTCGACTTTTAGACACATGTCAATATCTTGCTTGTTTGTAAATTTATGAAAAAACAACTTTTACATTATTCAGGTACTTATAATTTCTATATAATACAGTGGGGTTGAGAAAATTTAAAAAAAGGTGCAATTTCGAGTTATGGCAAAAAGTTGTATTTTTTTAAATGGGAATCATAGCTGGCTATGTTTAATTAAAATGGAAATTCTTTTCTGTTTTAAATTATACATCATATGTGGGGTCACTTTTGATGTGTAAGTATTTAATAGCGAACATAATATTTCATTAGATTTCTTTTTCCGTTTTTTTATATAAGTAAGCGTGTGTCATCTATGACAGTGTTTATCAGTTTGTCAGTAAATTGCATATTAATAATTTTGTTTCCGTCATAATTACACACCATTTAATCGTAAAAGTGAAGATGAAATGCTAAAACACTTTATTCAAAGTAATAACAATTGTGATATTGCATCCGAAATATATTTCAATCGCTATCCCAATTTTTAAGAGGTTAAAAGAAAATCTCATTAACTATGGGTCCTTCAACAAGCTAAGACCAAAAAATCAGATATTTATTCTAATTTTATAATATATTACATTACAAAACAAAAATTCAAATCAAAGTAAATGTTCAAACTGACGTCCTTTATGTTCGATGCATAAATTACACCTCTTCATAACACTCTGAACTACATTATAAATATGAAGATTTGAAATGGAATTCACACAGTCTATAAAATTTTGTCTGAGTTCATTTATGTTGGTACTGGTTTTCTTGTATAATTTGTCTTTAATGTGGTCCCAATAGAAAAAATCCAGTGGCGTTAAGTCAGACGATCGCAGTGGTCGCCTCACTTACTTCCCATCCAGTTATTTCCAAAATTGGTATTTAATAATTCTGAAACGGTCCTGATATTATGACGTAGTGCACCATTTTGTTGCAAAATTGATTTCTTGCCTCAATTAAGGGTAGATTGTCCATAAATTTCTTAATAATTTTCTGGTTTAAGATTTCGTAGTACCGTTGGCCATTAATATTTTCTTGGTATATGTATATGTTAAAACACGGTTGCCACGTAGAGCACACCAAACACTAAAACCAAAGCGCCCTGAGTCCGCACGTTAACGGTATGGTGAGGGTTCATATCAGACCAATAGTACTCGCTATGCCTGTTGAAAATTTCTGCACTAATGTAGGCTTCATCTGTCCAAACTACATTTCTAGAGAATAATGGATCTTGTTGACTTTTTTGACGATACCATATGCAAAACTCCAATCGTCGCTGAGGATCAGTTGTTTGCAGCTGATGTTGTTTCCTTATTGTATAAGGTCTGAATTTGTGTGTCTTCAAAATATCCAAAGCTCGATGTCTTGAAATCCCAGAATCAGCTTCAGTTTGACGACTTGAAATTGAAGGATTTGCAACTGCCATTCCAATTACACTTATACAGGGTGAGTCAATTTTTTGTAGACAAACTTTAATAGGAGATAGAACGCATGTTTTTCCTATAAACATATGTCGTAGAACGCTTCGTTTTCGAGATACAGGGTTTTGAATATAATTTTTTTTTTCTCGAATTTTCATTATAAGTTATAAACGAATGCTTAGATTTTTTCCATGTTTGGGGGATAATGCCTATTAATTAAGAGGCATAAAACAAGCGATAAGAATGTTCAAAAACTAGCACAGTGGCGGAGTGGAGGGGGTGCTCAACCCCTTTTTAAACAGAACTTCTACACCAATGACTATTTTTTTAAAAAACTGTTAATTTCATTATCTACATACAGTTTAACAAAAATAATGTCCCTTCTTCTGTTTCGAAATTCCTGTGCGTTTCGAGTTATTTTGATTTTTAGTGTTTGATGTGGTACTAAATTAAGTAATTTATTTATTATCAATTATCGGCTAAATATTTAATTCTTTCAACGAAACCTACCCAAATATGGTTTGTTAAGGATTCTAAAAAAGCCGAAATCTCTTATTCTTATCTCTTTTCAATGTAGTCAAAATAAATATTTGTTATATCAAGCCATACTCAAATACAATACATACAAATACATACTGGAAAAATTCGAGAAAAAAATTATATTCAACACCCTGTATCTCGGAAACGAAGCGTTCTACGACATATGTTTATAGGAACTTTTCTTTTTAAAACATGTGTTCTATCTCCTGTTTAAGTTTGTCTACAAAAAACTGACTCACTCTGAATAAATTACTTAATTTAGTACCACATCAAACACTAAAGATCAAAATAACTCGGAAACGCACAGGAATTTGGAAACAGAAGAAGGGACATTATTTTTGTAAACTGTATGTGGATAATGAAAGTAACAGTTTTTTTAAAAAATAGTCATTGGTGTAAGAAGTTCTGTTTAAGAAAGGGGTTGAACACCCTCCACTCCGCCACTGTGCTAGTTTTTGAACATTATTATCGCTTGTTTTATGCCCCTTAATTAATAGGCATTATCCCCCAAACGTGGAAAAAATCTAAGCATTCGTTTATAAGTTATAATGAAAATTCGAGAAAAAAAATTATATTCAACATCCTGTATCTCGGAAACGAAGCGTTCTACGACATATGTTTATAGAAACTTTTCTTTTTAAAAACATGTCTTCTATCTCCTATTAAAGTTTGTCTACAAAAAACTGACTCACCCTGTAGAAGTTTCTTCAGCATCTTCAATGGTGTAATTTTTTGGTCTTGGCTGTTGAAGGACCCACAATTAATGAGATTTTCTTTTAACCTCTTAAAAATATCTTTAGTATGTTGTCCTATTTCTGGATAGCGATTGAAATATATTTAGGATGATATATCACAATTGTTATTAATTTAAATAAAGCATTCTAGCATATCATATTTCTCGTAATTTTCTAAGACATTTTCACTTTGACGATTAAATGGGGTGTAATTATGACGGAAACAAAACTATTAATATGCAATTTATTAACAAACG
This sequence comes from Rhamnusium bicolor, assembly GCA_029963845.1. Classification (NCBI taxonomy): domain Eukaryota; kingdom Metazoa; phylum Arthropoda; class Insecta; order Coleoptera; family Cerambycidae; genus Rhamnusium; species Rhamnusium bicolor. The sequence continues at coordinate 59,684 of JANEYF010002600.1, read as the reverse complement.
AATAAACACTGTCATAGAAGACACACGACTACTTAGAATAAATTTAAAAAAGAAGCAAAAGTAATTTACTAAAAGATTATTTTCGCTATTAAATATTTAAACATCAAAAACGACCCCACTTATAATAACGAGTTTGAAAGAGAAAAAAATTCCTTTTGTAACTAAACCAACTTTATGCCATAACTCGAAATTGTACCTTTTTTGAGATTTTTTCGACGCTGTATTATACAGAAGAAAATGCTTCAAGAATGTAAAAGTTGTGTTTTCATAAATTTACAATCAACCAAGGTATCGACATGCGTCTAAAAGTCGAAAAATTTGTTTATAGCTCGAAAACAAAAGACGATAGTAAATTTTTGTTTTCGCCAGTGAATTTGTCTCAAAGAAAGAGATGGAGAATATGTCTTCCATTTTTTTTGTATCTCTTACAGTTACCGAGTTACCCTATACAAACAAACATCGAAATTTACCTACTCTGTGCTCCAGCGAAATGCTTTTATATTGATTTTTTTCTTTAATGGACTTAAAATGACCAGACAATATGATTTAAGAAAACACAAAATGTTACACGAAATGGGAGACCGCAATTAAGTTTGGCCTAGGGTCAAGTATATTCGTGAAGTGTGTTGAAACCTTTGATATGAAGATAACACTGACGTAGTTTTTCACAAAACAACAAAACTATATACTGCACTCGACGCGTGTTTCGCCAACCAAGTCGGCATCATCTGGAGATGATTAAAAGTAATCTTATGCTAACAATCTACCCTATTTATGGCTAAACTATTGTCACTATTTGGGATTGACCTATTCATATTATTTCTATACTTTTGTAAATTACAAGCTTTCAAATGCATCCAGCTGTCTAGGTATTTGTTAATATCCTAATTAATCTTAAATTGCTAATATCTATTTTATGGTTGTTTTTAAACGCATGTTGGGCAACACTAGATTTATCTGTTCTATCATATTTGAGATGAGTCATATGCTCTTTGAATCTCGTTTGAATTGATCGTCTAGTTTGTCCTACATACTTTTGATTATAGTCCTTACAGATAATTTCATAAATCCCCGACTTTTCGTTTGTTTCAATTTTGTCCTTTGAATTGCCTAAAAGTTGTTGTAGTTTATTTTTTCCATGAATAAATTACTGTCATACCTATATCTTTAAAAATCATACCAATACCACGAGTGAATCAAGTATCGAGAAGGGAGAAGGGAATTTCGGATTTTCTCTTTCTTTTCATTACAGAATATCCATTACTGGCAGCTATGTCCTTAATCAATACCTTTTCTTTTTCAGACCTCTCCTTATTGAGGAGGAAGCTTAATAGTCAATGAACTAGAAAATTAAATGTCGCCATTTTGTGTTGAGCACAAGGGCGAGAGTCCTTAAGGACATATTTTTCAATTTCATATGTGAATTTAACTGAGGCGAAGAAACAAAGTTGTCAACATCAGTGACTTTCTAGGACGACGTTTTTATCAAATGGTCAACATAAATCTATAAATAATTATCTATAAACTTGTTTTATTCATGGAAACCAAAAATGAAAACTATTATGTCATTTTAAATTATGAGTAGATTTAGTAGGTAAAATTACAGGCGAAACTAATGTATATTACAATCTTTTATTCGTTCGAAGAACGAATTTAGTGTTTTATATTAGAGAGTTTATGAAAGTAACTCGTCTTAGAAATGAAAAAATGTAAACATCAGTTTTGCTTGCTATACCACCTACTGAATATGCATCTTTTTAAATTTGATAACTGTTTTTTTTTTTTTTTGATTACCTACCATCAACAGAAAAAGTTTAAAAATGATTTACAGATTTATATTGACCATCTGATAAAAACACCGCCTTAATGACAAATGCATATGTCGTTTACAGTATTTTGAACTGTAATTGAATCATTAGAAAATATCTTATATCTGATTGTGAGACAGAACAATTCGTTATATACATTAGAAATCTTGTGTGTAATATGTCATATTATGTTTACGATAATCTTTCATATGTTATTTCAAATTACAGCACTAAAAATAAAATTCATTATAAATTTAGCAATACTAGCGTTAGTTTTATTATGTGCTGTTTTATTTTACTATCTTCGTCAAGATGTGATGACATTAGTTTTTTTGTTTTTTTTTTGATAAATAAAAATTGGAATAAGTAGACGCCGGTTTATTTTTTAAGACTGAAAACTTTGATTTTTTTTGGATTTACCGGACTGTCACAGAATTTTGATTTTACAAGTTGGATGAGATATTGTTCGTAAGAGCGTAAACTTATTAAATAAAATGACGGAAATAATTACAAGTTGATGTCGGTACTAGAAAAGGAGTTGAGCTGTGCTAAGATTTAATACTCATTATGTCATCATATATGATAACATAATCATGGCTCATAATGGTCCAATCAGAAACCTGAGACCGTTAACATCAAAGAGAGGGACCTTTTTGGATTTAATCTTTATTTTACATTGTTTTATGAAAATTGTAGCTATTTTAATCAAAGTTTGCAATTCATTGTCACATAGTATAATATATGAAAGGACTGTAACTATTTGCAATAAAATTATTGTGGTTATAGACAACAAATATTGTTTGACTGTTTGCTTCTCTTAGGATGGTAAAAGTAACCATTTATTTCAAGGTAAGAAATCAACTAGAATGTACAGAAAATTACTACGCGGTCTTTGTTGAATTCAAAAAAACATTGTACAAAGTACCTACATATTGTAAGGATTTTAATAAAAATATTTATGGAAGATTTTTATCAACGAATCTACCTGTCATATGGTTCACCTACTTTCCGAACACACTATACAACCCGCTCTAACTGGACGTGTTTAATTTTTCCATCTTTACGGTGGACAATCACCGTTAGTGTTGGGCATAATCGAGTGATTTCAATAATCGAATAACGGCTATTCGAATACCTTTAATAATCGATTGATCGTTCGAATTATGATTAGAGCTCGAGAAGTGGAGAAATCGACATCGTTGGCTCGGCGACATTCGGGAAGTGGAGTCATAATTTGTAATAATAAATAATCGTTTGGCTGGCAGTGGGCTATTATTTCTATACAATTCTCTATTATAAATTATACATTTTAACGTAACTCATACCGGTTCTGCACTCAGGACAATCCAATTCCTAATGGCATCAACCCATGATATAATAATGTATATTTGCATATGGCATCAGCCAATATAGCCATCTACATTCCGCATATCATCACTACCAAAAACACCGCCAACGACACCCATGGAAACGTAGATTACGATGATTTAGGCAAAAAAAAATTGTCCAACAATATTGTAATTTTTTGTTTAAAAAAGGTGATTTTTACGATATCTGTAGCTAAACATGTTCTGTAGCTAAAAATTGACGCAATAAAAGTAATTTTTTTGGCCAGATTTCATTAAAATACATAACAAAACATGGCTTTGAATTAAAGTACAGCAATTTTATTTGTTTTTGTGTGCCTGTGTTATTCATTCGGCAGTCAGCGGCACCACTCACCGAGAACTAAATCAATCGAATTCTCATGACAAGATAGATAGATAGATCTTTATTTAGCACTGTCTGCTACATAGATATTTAATTAAACCTAAATAATCTAACCTAAGTAATATTACTATTTCTAACACAAAAAACAAACAAATAAAAAGTAATTGTATCCGAAACTACTAGAATGAGTATATTATAAAATTGTAAGGTATTCGAAATATATTCAGACTTCAGACTATTTTACTTAATTACTTGTGAGATATTTACATACATATTTATTAAATGTTTTTACACTTGGTGCATCCTTTATATCAGTTGGCAGAGCATTAAAAAGACGAAGTCCTTCATTAAATAATGAACCTTGTAAAAAGGATTTTTTGACACACTGAACGTCATAGTGATTAGAGTATTCGAGATATCTCGAAATATTTCAATAATCGAATTATGATTACTTTTCATTCTCATACCTAAAGTATGTGATTATCTCTATAATTTAACCTTACTACGACGTCTTATATTATTGCCGTGAATTTATAATGAATCAGGCAATTAGTAATTGCCATCTATTCCAACACATCTCTCCTAGAAAAATCCTAATTTAAGATGCACATTTTTTTTCATATATGCATTACCGAGATTCTGTTCTTTTCGGTTTAGTTTACCAGCATATTATATATTATATATTTATGTGTGATGCTCATTTGAAATGTATTCAAGTGAACGTCCGCTAGTTTGCGATCAACGCACTGCATTGCACGCAGAGAGAATCCAACCGGAAACTGTATGCGACTCAGGTGACTGTTTTCCTGTCTCCAACACAGATTGGTTTTTTGTTCATTATCTGTTTATTTATGAGCACGAGTTACCATTTTTGTCAATCCTTATGCAATCGCGCTTCATAAAGGATACAATATACAGTTAATATGCGTGGTAAATAATAATCAGAGACTCACATTAAGATAGTAATATAATTAATTGCGGAATTACCATCATGTGTAAAACAATTTAGAAAAGTATATCCTTCGTCAATTACATTTAGTTTAATGACAACATTAAACATAAAGTCTTTACGATTTTGTTTAAAAAACAAGCATGCGATGGTTTTAGTACGTCTTTGTAAATACGACTCCGACCATCCCGACTCATCGAAAATAAAGATTAAAGCCCATGTCATATTGTTTTCTAGGAACAAACTAACAAGGTTAAGGACTGACCAAATTCATTACTGGCCTTAGGAGATAGTGTGTCATACCGTCATACTTTAACAACAATGCGTGGAATGCCGATTTTTAATCTGTAGGGAAAGAAATAACCCTAATAAAAGTAATTAAAACTGGGTGGGTCCAGAAATCCATATCATAATTTTTTTATGTTTAATTTGATACATTAACATGTAAATGATACAGCCTCTATAATAATTATTTCACTTATGTGTTAAATTTTCTTGCACCATTGACATTTCTCTTTCTCCTTATTTTTCGACTTATTTTTACTACTTGAATAATTTTTCCAAAATTTAGTTAAAAAAGTATGAGAGTATAAGTGGAAAAATGAGCCTTGCCTTCGTAAACGGCAATACAATTGGTTCAAAAACTGTTTCTAAATAATTTCTGGCTATTACTGTAGTATTGTTAAAAGTGACTCAGTTTTGCTCTTACATATTCCTATACTCCCCAAATAGAAGCTGAGTGTACAACCTCCACTATACAATTCTCATCGTGGCGCTCATTTCGTCTTTACGTCTATGATCTGGTTAGATACAAAATCTGGATTCGTATGTAAATAAGCGGTTCGACTATTCAATGTTGTTCCACTTCTCATGCTTACCACTAAATTACGACCAATTTTGTCTGTGTTCTGAAGTTCATTTAGTTCATTTATCTAGAAGAGAGATCGCATTCATGCAGCCTATTTCGAATTGTTCCACTAGAAACATATGCCTCTGCTACTTCCTGTAGAATTCCCGTCACTTGTAACACATTCAAGATTCTATCGTGAAGAACAGTTCTTAAAAATCTACCTATTTCTGGAGTTGTAGCACGATTCCGACCTCTATTATGTCTACATTTTGGAAAATTATTCTGAATATCTACACCAGGTACGATTTATTGAGGATCTGGACATATTCAATTGTCTCACAACCTCCACCTCCAATCATGCCAATATTTTATATCTTTCTAATCGAGGCATTTTTAACAACTATTTTTTTTTTTTTAGTTATTGATGTTAGAATTTTCAGAACTGTGAGTCAAGCATACTTCACAAATCACTAGAAATCTTGTTTTCCGGGAGCCATAAATATAGCTGTAAAAACATGTATATTTTGAAAACTATAAAAGAAATGAAATTCAAAAACTGTTATATAGCTTATAAATGGTGGCATAACATAATTGATTATACAATAAGGTTTACAACATCCACACACCTCAAGCATAGCTTAAAAGGAACCCAACTATGCTTCAAGCGCAACTGAACATATAGTACGAGAAATCGGTATAGTGACAGGACGTGCGGGATAAGACGCTACATGAGGGTGGAAAATGTCTAACACATGACATCTTCCGTCTATTACACCGCTTACATTAAAGCGAGAAAGATTATTGTTGTTTTTGTTGGCACGCAACCGAGGCGGAGTTCCACTTACATTCTGTGATTCAAAAATGCTTCATATATTTCAAATGTAAAACTTTAAAGCTTATTAATGAAATAATTATAGTAACTTCGGTTTCATTAACTGTATTTTGGCGCGAAACTAGTCGGATGACGTCAGAAAACTAAAATTCAGGGCTAAGTTCGAAAATAATATAATTTTTACTGGAGTATGACTTCTTTCCTTTCTAAAGAGTTAATGTAGACAAGAATACAATGACACTCTGGGTTACACTTTAGTTATTTTCGAACGGGCTCTAGGTCTTTGTTATTTTCTATCCAACAACATTTGGAAAAAATTTAATGAGTTTAAATTTGTAAATATTAGCGAATAAGCATATAAAGAAATGGAAATGCCCATTGTGTACAAGAAATGATAATTGTCGGTACAGATAAATAGAAATTAAAAAAAAATTCATTGTATTAGGATATATAGAATCATGTAAATCTAAAAATATTGTGGGTTTTTCTATTCTGCTAAAATAATAATTTTCTGATTGTCTCATGTCTTCTATAATTTGTCATGTATATTTTGAAAAATTTTCAACTATAGCTTCAATGTTTTTGTAGCCGTGATGAATAAATCCTACATCGCGAAAAATAGTATCCTTAAAAATAATATTTATTTTAAAGCTAAATTTTGCCCCTTTATAAAAACAATTAGAACAGTCGGTAATAAAAGGTAGACGAAGGATAAGTTCAAGTTCGTATTGGAGCACTGCACTCAGCATAGCCCGACTTTTGACCCTAAAATACCATAATAGACTTGCACTGAAACAAACATTCTCTCAATTTAACATGGACATAAATTAAATAAGTATTCTGACTCAATGACAAATGGTGGAAATTTAAATATATATTTCTATTTTATTCTCTAGGCAATATGCGGTTCGCCAATAGCTAAATCTTTCCCAGTGTTGGATAAAGTAATATATATTAGTAACTTAGACTGTGCGCCAAGAAACATTCCTTTTAAAAAATCCGTAAGATTCATTCGCGTTGATGATTTACATTCAGAAAGATTTAAAGAATGAAATTCTAAATGTTTCCAAACAAAATTTTCGAAAATTTTATTTTCACAAAAAAAACCATAAGGTTATTTGGGAGCGCGCAACTTCAACATCAGAAAACCACTATAAAATAATTAGTAATTAATATTTTGATCTAGAATTTTCTAGGTATGCCTTTTTTAATGGTTTTCTACAACATTGTATAAAACCATTTTAAAATTCGTTTCAAATAAAAAAAAATGATTTTTTACCTGCTAAAGGTAAATACAACGTTATTAAACTTATATTGATTAATAAACGATTAATTAATTAATTAATTATTAAGTTTATAATAAGTTATTTACTAATATTTGATATCTGCTCCAAAGTATTAGACCGGGTTATACTGTTGTCGAGTCGTTTTGGACGTTAAAACCTCCTTTGTCAGACTTTTTAATTAAGCCTTGTAAATGTAATGCAGACTGTAAAACCACGTCCTGTAGTTGTAAAAAAATAACTTAATCTGTATCTCTCCTTCTAAATACATTCATAATAATTGCCAAAATGTATCTTTAGAAATATAAAATTTTATGTTAACTTTTATCAATTCACAGCCCCACAAAAAAAAAGTCCTGATACAGAAAGGTGAAGTACCTTCTGGTACGTTTTTCGGTGTGCTAAAAACGAATCTCAGGTCAGAACTGACCCATCACCCTTAGATTTCGCCTCAGCATACCCTAGCACCCCCCAAATGGTCAAATTTTCACATATAAAAATTCAAAATAAATATCTCAATCTATGTTTTTCGGTGTGCTAAGAACGAATCTGGGGTCATGATTTACCCATGACCCTTAGATTTCGCCCCTGCACCCCCTAGCACCCTCCCAAATGGTCAAATACAATGGTCAAAATATAACCATATGGTGAAGGGGGATGGGGAGATATAGCAAAATTAAAACTATTAAATTACCTTGAAAAACGTAGAATGAGATACTTATTTTGAATTTTTATATGATGATGTAAAAATTTGACCATTTGGGAGGGTGCTAGGGGGTGCTGGGGCGAAATCTAAGGGTCATGGGTAAATCATGACCCTAGATTCGTTCTTAGCACACCGAAAAACATAGAATGAGATATTTATTTTGAATTCTTATATGATGTAAAAATTTGACCATTTGGGAGGGTGCTAGGGGGTGCTGGGGCGAAATATAAGGGTCATGGGTAAATCATGACCCCAGATTCGTTCTTAGCACACCGAAAAACGTAGAATGAAATATTTATTTTGAATTTTTATATGATGTGTAAATTTGACCATTTGGGGGGGTGCTAGGGTGTGCTGGGGCGAAATCTAAGGGTGATGGGTCAGTTCTGACCTGAGATTCGTTTTTAGCACACCGAAAAACGTATCAGAAGGTACTTCACCTTTCTGTATCAGGACTTTTTTTTGTGGGGCTGTGATTATTAATCTTATTTTTTATCAATTATTATTAATTTTATTTTTTAACAATTATTATATTGCTGCTATTTGCTTATTTTTACCATATTAAACTTGCATTTTATTATATTTATGCTGTTTTTGCTTTCATACCTTCCTCAAAAACTATTTAATTTCTTTTTAAATGTTGAAATTTTAAGTTTTCCACAATGCTGTGAAAAACCGTTAAAAAGACGTGCCTTAAAAATTTTAGATCAAAATGTTAATTACTAATTATTTTATAATGGTTTTAAGACGCTGGAGTTGCGCGCTCCCGTAATAACCCTATGGTTTTTGTGAAAAAAAAACTTCCGAAAATTTTGCTTGACAACGTTTAGAATTTCATTCTTTACATCTTTCTGAATGTAAATCATCAATCCGAATGAATCCTACGGATTTTTTAAACGGAATGCTTCTTGGCATCTGCACTAACTGTAAAAAGTTATTACTGCATTTCCCGACATTACATTATGCTTTAGGCATTTTAATTAATATCCAAGTCAGTAGTCCTTCCATCCTGTAATCGACGTTATATCAATAAAATAGTTTCCTGAGACTAAATAACAAAGTAGTCCCGATGTACTACTGAACTATACTATCTTGACATTCGAGCTTGGATGCGCAATGGTCTAAACCCCGCCCTTTCAGTGTAAAGCGGTTTGTTCGTCTCTGTTCCACACTAACGATATTTCTTCTCTCCCTGCGCTGCCAAGTGTCAAGCTAGGATCGTTATAATGTCAGCCGTTAAGGGTCGAGAATTATCGATAGTAGGCACCATCGATATTATTCCAACTCTCGACTATCGATAATTTTCGATAGTCAAAACTAACTAAGGCTGTTTTCGATTGGATTTCAGTGGACGGAAGGGATGGGCGATTATTGAATGGAAATGCGTAAATATAATACAATAGGGATCAGCGTCTGACATCACAACTAATCTCAAAAATCCATAGTGTAAACTCTCAAATCTAGTTAAACTCTGATTATAAAACTGATGCTTGGCGAAATGGAACATTTTTTGTGGGTTAAAAATATAACCTGGTTAGATTAGCGGAAAATCTTCTTTCAAAATTGTTTGATTTTTTTTCCGAATCGCTGTGCTTGCTAGAGGCAAGATAGCGCTAAATTACAAAAAAGTGTATCGGTAGTGTCTTTGGAAATATCGATTGTTGATAGTCGAGAACTATCGATAGCTCTCGAACTCTATCAGCCGTTGACGATTAATCTGATAGTGCAGTTCTGACGGTTAAACTGATTTTATGCTTATTTTCTCTTCTTTTTTTTATTAATATTTAATAATAATATTAAAAATGCAATGTAATGTAAAATTGATAATTATTCAGTTATATGGCAGAGCAGAGTCCCAAATATGGACTATTTTGTCAAATGCTTTTTTAGAGTAACGCTGCAATTTGAATGTTCGCAATAGTACATTGTTCCATCAGTATCTTAAGAGTCCTTTTACAAAATTTAAACCCACTTCCAGTTCTTAAGAGAAACAATTGTAAAAGGTTTTCTGCATAACTATGGTAATTTTTAAAATGCCAAACTTGAAAGACATTTATAAACAGCAATTACCTACATTAGAATATTTTTTTATCTTTTTATTATTGGGATTACAATAAATTATTTTATTACACCTGCAAAACTAACTATATAAGGTAAGTGGTAAGTGAAGTAGATTGTTAAGCGTAATTATTATTGCAAGCACGAGAACTGTTGCGTGTGCTACGTTATCTTAATATATATCTTTAGCCATAATATATCCCAAATTATTATGAGCCAGCAGCTTTATCTAAAATGGTTCATTTAGTTTTATAATATTATAATTAGTTGTCCAGAATCTAAAGTGGATATGTGCATTATTATAGATATGAAAATAAGAAAAAGTAATACATTTTTTGAAAACACCTAAATATAAATTCGTTTCATTTTTAATACAGTATAGAGGGTGATACATTTTCCTTAAAACAAAAAAAAATAATAATAATATTGGAAGGATTTAAATGGAAAAATACTATATTTTTTGTTGAAGAAATGTTTATTTTCGAAAGTTCCATGTTATAATATTTCCTAAAAATTGTGTAATAGCAATAACGTAATACTATGAGGCTAAATTGCAAAAATATCCACGTATCTTCACCTGATAGCCTCTTTGTGTATATAATTTATATAATTACCTTCAAAATCCTTCATAAATATATATTAGTTAATGTTAATGTAAGTCCTGCTGATAATCATCTAATTGAATAGAATTCTCTTAATACAAAAATAATCTCTGAGTTTAGTTTTTTCCACTAAATTCTTATCATTTAGCAATTTGTTTTTAATTACTGCTAAAAGTTCAGTGTGCGCTTATGAAAATAAACATAAAAATATAGTATGAGTAATGAATGCTTTTGCATTATTTTTTCATCCTTCTCTTCATTCTTTAAACTTAACAAAATTACAGCAAATGCCATTTTCCTTTACTTATTAGTTATTGTTAAGATTAAGATTATTAAGTCAATATATATCACTTTTTAACTCTTTTCTTAAATCATATATTTTTTTAACAAAATCTACATAGATTTTGTTAAACTTTCACAAATGTGAAAATAACACCAAATTTTTTAAGAAAACATATCATAGAAACAACGAGCACTTAAATAGAAAGAATAATTACACCGATCTGAGATAATGCGCGACAGATTTATTAAACATTTTTTAGAGATTAAGATAAAGTCATCTTGATAAATAATGTATTTTTTTTAAAGTAAGATTAATTAATTGTATGGTGGATATCAATGCACAGGGACGTCAAGCGAAAATGTCCTTTTTTTGAAATAACTTGGTTATTTTTGAAATTATTTAAAAGGTTTAAAGACCCTCATTAACTATTTCTTCCCCACAATCCAAATTCTCAAATAATCAAAAAACAATTGCTCATCGCGTTAAAGAAATATGACATTTTATTTTGCTTTTTTAAATAATAATAATAATAATAATTACGTTTATTGTGGACAAAACAGAGAATGCACACAAATGGGAAACAGTTCGGCATAGCCGCTCTTCCACGTTCCCAAAAACATAAATACTGCTACACTTGATTAATACACATACATGTACGTACAACTTACAAGATATCATGTGGGGTAAATTAAATCTATACTACAATATAATACATTATATTCCTGCAATATATGTTAATTCATTATCCTAACATATATCTGCGGTTTTAATACATACTAGGTATCAAATAGTTTATAAACGTATCTTAAATATAACCTACACTAAATACAGTAAATGTTTTATCTATGTTCATATACACACGCGTGTATACATACACATATATATCCAGACAAATATCCAAATACACCCATATACATATCAACAAGAAGGAGGTTATATACTTATATCATTATTTCTATAAAACAGCAGTTTTGACTCTTTTTTAAATGTACCTATGGACTCATTTAAAAATTGTAGGACATAATTTAATGTCGTCGGCGCTGTGTATGCAAAGCTACCCTCAAATTTTGTTGTTCTATGCCTTGGTGTGATGTAACTATCAACTCTAACATTCACACCATGTATATCTGATCTTAATATCAATAAGTCTGAAAGATATTGTGGTTGTTTATTTTTAACAAGTTTATATAAGAATATACTATGAAGATAATGTATGCGCTGCTTGACATTCAGCTCACCCATATTCTGCAAGTATGGTGTTACATGCGCACCATATGGTATATGGCAGACAAATCTTAAGCAAGAATTTTGTATTTTCTGTATTTTATATTTATTGTACTCTGTTAGCTGAAAATAGTATACTGAACTGTAATATTCTATTTTTGGATAAATAATTGATTTTACAAGTTTTAGTTTTGATTTTTCATCTATTTCATGTTTTAATTTGTAAATTGACTTTAATGCCGCATATGAGTTTCTAAATATATTATTAGTGTGATCATCAAAGCTAAGATTCTCATCTATCGTTACTCCTAAACTTTTAGCTTTATTTACCCATTGAATTTTAGTGCTATTTGCTATGATATCAAAATTTTGTTTATCGAGATTTGATCTTAACCTTTCGTTTGCGATACAAAGAGCTTGCGATTTTTTTGGATTAAGTTTCAGTCCATTTTTATTACACCATGTACAAATACTATTTAAATCTTCATTTACATCTGTCACTAGTTTTGGAAATTCATCAAGCTTTGCGGACTTATATAGTTGGATATCATCTGCATACATATGCAAGTGGCAACCCTGAATAGTTTCGGAAGGTCCATCGTAAATACCGAAAACAGTATAGGTCCCAGTATACTGCCCTGAGGGACGCCACTTAACACCTGTTGCATGGACGAGAAATTATCTTGGCCTATTTTAACAAATTGCTTTCTGTTTCGCAAATAATCATTAAACCACTGCAAAGCACTATGCTCTACTCCAATAAATTTTAGCTTTGCAATCAATAAATTCGTATTAACTAGATCAAAAGCTTTGCTTTGATCAAGCAAAATCAGAACAGTTAGCATGGAATTATCCATTGCACCGCTAATATCATTCACAACTTTTAACATTGCTGTGTTGGTACCATGCTTTTGGCGAAATCCTGATTGAATTGAGGGAAGTATATTATAGTTTTCCAGATATAATTTAAATTGAAAGCTTACAATTTTTTCCATTAGTTTAGATAAAGAAGGTAAAATATTTATAGGTCGTAGGTCGTCAAAAGTTAGAGGCCTTTCATTTTTCGGAATCGGGAGCACGGCTGCTGCTTTCCATATGTTTGGAAATGTACCGGTATTTAGAGAGTAATTGACTAAATGTGTTAAAATATGTATACAGTATGGTGAAATTAATTTTAACATTTCAGTATTAATATCATCTAATCCATACGCTTTCGATTTTAACGCTGAAATCGTCTTACAAATATCGTTTTCTGTTACCTCGTTAAATTGAAAAGATGAATTATTTTTTTTGTTGTTTTCATAATACTCTAAAAGATCGTCGTCAGCAACTGTGCTTCCAGCAATATTTAAGAAGTGATCATTCAACAACTGGGAATTTTGCAAACAATCAGACAGATCTTTTTTATTCTTTTGGTTTCCTACACCTATATCCCTAAAAGTCTCCAGATATCACGCGGACTTTTTTTATTCTTTTTTAGCATAAAAGTATAATATAAATGGATTTTACTCATTTTTCTGATTTCAAAATTACCAACATGTATCATGTTAACTCAAAAAGTTTTTGAGATATTTGAATTTTGGTATTAAAATATCGTTAATGCTTTTGTTAAATGATGAACCAATTTTTAAAACGCAATTTCTGATAAAACTTTTATTGAGATACAGATGGCATTTAACTCGTTTTAATTAACTCTTTTAAAAACCGTATATTTATTTTTAGCAAAATACAGTCTCTGTAATTTAAAATAGATGATAAATATTACTCCTAAAAAAGGAGCCTTTGAAAAGAAGAAGAAGAATTAACCAGGACAGATACCGATTTTTGAAGAACATTACTTGGACTGGTAAACTGCATCTTTATTTCAGAAATGCAGCTATTTTGTCTTCAAAGGTAACTACGTTTAACAAAATCACCAACGATATTTTAGTACCAAAATCCAAATATCTCAAAAACTTTTTTGAGATAATATGACGTATGTGGTATTTTAGTAATCAGAAAAATGAGAAAAACAGGTGTTTTATGTAAAAAACATATTAAGATGTCATATTTATCATATTCTTTTTTATTCAAAATGTGGATTCTGCAAACAAAATTAGTTAATGATGGTCTTTACACCTTTTTTGATAAATTCAAAAATAACTGTTATTCCAAAAAAAGATATTTTCAAGTGATTACCCTGTACTTACAATTAATCTTAACAGAAACAAATTTTTAATTGAAAACAATTTTGCTACTTGCTATTATTATTAGGAAATGTATTTATTATTTTTCTTTGTTTTAACAAGGCTTATGGGAAAGAGTTGAACTGATACTGTGTGAATTTCTGTTTCTTACTTGAACAAATTACAATACACAATAGTTTACTTTAACTGTTACTCACTAAATATTACCAAGAGGTTATTTACGTTTGTTGCTGTCAAGTAAGGTGAATTCAATAAACATATTTAGCAAATTTTTAAAATAAATGATTGTTTTACGTTAACATTTCTCAGAAGAACTAGTGGCATACAACTTGGCGTTAAACTGAAACAACATAAAGCAATAATTTATCTAGCTAGACTGTACAATCACATACCTACATAGGCAAATAAATTTTAAATGAAAAATTGTGGTAGTAGGAAACGTGCAGATGTCTGCACGTTCTCCGATACAGAATGCAGAAAATTTCTCACACAAAATATTGAAACTGATAACAGTGATAACATTTTATAACTGATTTTATGGCCATTCAACCTGAAATGGGTAATACCTAGTTGTTATTTATGAAACTGAAACTGAAATATGGCAGCAAGAGGACATTTTGAATTTTAAAATATTGAATTTTGAAATCTCACAACGATTTAACAATGGTTGGAAATTTCAAAAAGTATCATTGCATATTGGCAGTCTTATTTATCTGTATTTTATTTTTATGGTGGATTTATCAATTACTATATTTTCTATAATTCTTGCTCACGTTGATTAATGGAACATTTATGTAATAAATAATGTAAAAAGTGAGTTATTATTGCATGCGACGTGAAAATTGTCCAACGAGACCATTTGGCCGAGTTGTCATTTGTCAACTCGTCAAATGCAATTACACTTTTGAGTTTGCATACTATTTTTTCTACAATTATGTAAAAAGGGAAAAAAATATGTTGTGAATTAATGACAGATTAAATAAAACATTAATACCAATGACAGTGTCTTAAATTAAATTCAAGATGTCAAGATGACAGTGGCGCAAGAAATTTTTTATTACACTAGTGCAATAGAAATTCACTTTTTATACTGAAAACTAATAAAATGTCACTTTTTATTAGGGCTGGGAATCGAATACGAATAATTCGAATATTCGAATACGAATTATTCTAATGGGAAATTATTCGAATATTCGAAATATTCGAATACTCGAATACTCGAATATTCGAATATATTCGAGTATTCGAATATTTGATTATATTTGAGTAAATTTGAATATTAAAATATATTATTAAATTATGTACGAATAGGTATGCAGTATGCATCCAACCAAAGTAGGTAGATATTAGGTATAGGTAGGTACCTATTCTAAAATCCAAATATATAAATAGACCACATTAGTGGCACGTTTTACTCCCAGTCAAACTATTCCTTCTCTTTCTCGCGTCGACCTTATTCTTACTGTACTAAGGCAGGGGATAAAATTAAATTTTAAATTTTAGAAAATCTGTAAATATTTAACTATTGACTTTTCATGTATTTGTTTTACCTTCACAATCTGCGTCTTTTTTTAAAAACATTCTAATTTTAGAGCACTTATTTTTTTTCGAAAAGGAAAAATAGAGACAGAAGTATAATAAACTAGCTCTGTTTTCGTTTTATTTAGGCTTCAATAGTTAAATGTGAACAATAGCTCCTCAATCCTAAAATAAAATACTAATTAAATAATTCTGACCCTTAAACCACATGTACAGGGAGACATACCCTATTGTGGGTATGGAAAGCAAATCAAATTGCCTGCTTAATGGATTATGTCACGACTATTATTGTGATCTATCCAACCAAATACTCAAATAGAGTATTCACTATCCACTAGTATTCAGTGCTATACCTATTAATAATGAATATTCGAGGATCCAGTTTATTCGGATACCTATTCGAATAATTCGGATTATTCGAGTATTCGAATACTCGAATTATTCGAATAGTTCGATTATTCGAATATTTTTTCGAACGAATATTCGAATACTAAAATCTGCAAAATTCCCAGCCTTACTTTTTATACTGAAAACTAGTAAACAGTGGCCTACTGTTTGCATGATAGTAAAAAATAGTATATCATATAACAAAGGAGAGAAAAGTTTTATTATTGTTCCCGACTTGTAATTTGAACCCCGAGGGCTACAAATACACAGTTGGAAAAATACCGTTCTCTCTTCGTTTTATACTTAGAATTTTTTCCACGACGAGGGGTAGTAACACCACAAAAATCCAAAATTTTAATAATAAAAAGATTGTAATAAATCCGACTGTCATATTTGACATTTCAATTAATTTCAGAAATTAGTCTGAAATTCACATTTTGAAAACTGAATTTTGTTTATAAGTTGAATTTTCTCAGATTTCATTCGAGCATTTCGAGTTCTTCGTTTTTTTTTTTAACAACTCGCGTCCTTATTGGTTTGTTGGGTCATCTTCGACTAATATGTCTTTGGGTAGTGAATTTGTCCGTTGGCTGCACATTTTCTCCTCGCCAAGATTGAATGGTGAAATACCCGGTATGAATGTTGTTATAACACGGCAGATGTTCGTGGCAATCTAGATAAAATTGGCCAACCGACTTATTAGATGAAGTGAATTTGTAGCGATTTAAACAAGTTTCTGTTCGTGGAGCTTTATATAATGCCAGTTTGAATTTCTCTCCAACACTTGCAATTTCATATTTGGTAGGTTGAGGATTGTTGAATAGGCACAACATCTTCCAAATCCATATTCTTGTTTATTGTGAATTTACCTTTCCCGAAGAAAGCAGAATTGGTATCACAACCACTAAACGCATGTGCAAATTGAACGGTTTCTTTAAAGTTTTTGAGGGCATTTGAAGATTTTAAATCGCGAGAACTATATCGGTTACACGGTGTCGTCGTAGAGTATAATTTGGTATAAGCAGCGTCAAATGAAACTACCGTTATCGCTCATATTCGGCCCTAGTATATCGCACTCCAGCATGATTGCAAAAAATGCAGCTTCTCCGAGATCAAAAAAGTAAGCGAACTTGTTAGAATATCTCTAGACTGACTAGGATATTTGCAATAGAATTATGAAATACACCTTCCAAAAAAAAAAAAAAAATCAACTTATAATTTATTGGTCACCATTTTTTTTTTCGTAAAGCTATCAGTTTTTTGAGATATTTCTGACAGCGTACTCATAACTACCCTTAACTGTAAACATCATTTGCGCGAATTGGGTGATGATAGTCAAAAGGTCAATATGAGATTTTTTGTGTAAAATTCAATAATACATATTTTACACCCTATAATTTTTTCCGTTTGAACAACGGATTACGAGAAATATGAGAAAGACCAGAATAATGTACGTGCTGGGGGCGGTTTTTGGCAAAAAAAAGGAATGCTGCGGACACAGACCAGGAGGGAACTTTTTCGGGATTTTGTTCCCACCCCTATTGAGGAATATATGTAGGTAATATAAAAACTTAAATTATTTCTCCTATTCCATCAGTTTTATTTACGTATTGGTTGTATTAAACAATGACCCCAAGTTTTGCCGAATTTATGTCAGTAATTGCACTTTGGGTACCGGGGTCCTCCGCTACGAGGTCATAATCAATCTGTATTATACCATCTCCAAAATATCTAACACGACATAAGCATTTCTTAATTACCAAGAAATTTCAACATTACCTATCTAATTATCTTTAGCTAAACGTTCAATAACAACTTTTTTGGAAGAAAAAAATGTACTGCACAGCCGTTTGTAGATATTGTTCATATTATTTTCCAGTTCTACCTTTTCTAGTTCTAGACTCTACAGAATTAGTTAAATAAAACCAATAGTACTTTAAGAATTCAGATTTGATGAAAATTTTTTAATCTTGGATAAATATGAACCATAAATATAAGAAAAAATGTACGTAAAGTATAAATTTATGAATGTTTGGTTGCCTGTTATATGTATATTTTCTTTAGACTTAGTGGGATTGAGGCCAATAATTAAAACAACAAACTGTTTTTTAAAAAAGTCAACGTTTCGAAATAATTTATTTCATCTTCAGGACAATTTAAAATCGTTTGTTGGTGCCAAAATAATAAAAATAGTAGATAAAAACATTAAACAGATAACAATTATACAGAAAACACAATACAACTTCTGTTACTCTTGAATCTCAAATACAAAATGAGATTCAAGAGTAAGTGAGGTTTTATTGCGTTTTGTAAATAAATGTTTCAGTTTAATGTTTTTTAAAAAACAGTTTGTATTTTTTATTATTGGCCTTAATCCCACTAAGTCTAAAGAAAATATAAAAAAAAATGTAAAATATAAAATAACTCCAATTCACTAAAGATGAAACTATTGTTTGATGAACAGGTACCTAAATATGTATGTATGTAGATTTAAAAATTATTATGTAACTGACATGTGATTTTTTCGACAAATTTAACAATTACTGACAATCATTTTAATATTGAAATATCGCCGGAAGCAATTTCAGAGCTGACAGGAAATTACTACGGAAGATTGAAATGACCGACCGAGAGCAAGGTCATCGAATGTACTCTAAAAGGTAAAATATTATGAAACGAGCAAATTTAAATGTAAATTGAAAGTTGCCTCTCATTTTTATTTTATAAACCTAACAAGGATATATGGGATGAATATATTAAATAATTTATCAACAAACAATAATTATTTTTGATTAAACCCACATGATTTGTTCATTACAATTTTTATAGATTTACTTTAACTCATAAATTGCAACTAAGTTTGTTATTTCTATAACTTCTTGTAGAGAGAATTAAATTTTTGGAAGAAATGTAGCGACAGAGTATCGAAAAAATGCAGACTTAGTTACATATGAGTTTTGTATCGAAGGGACACCGTTTTCAGGGTGTTAAATCTCAATATATTTTAAATAATTCTTTGAGATAAATTTGGCATGTTTCGTAAAAAGAGTAATAGAAATTTATGTAGTTATGATAATAAAGATATAAAATGAGCATTTATAAAAACATATTTTTTTCATAATTGTATAAATTTGTTAGTTATTTCTATTTGTTTGGTAATAATGCAACACCTCTGAGGCGGCTCCTTGTACGCACATTTTTGGTTTTGATTTGGTACATTATCATTGTAAACTAAATCCCATTATATCAAGTTTATTTGGACATAAATAAAAAGTTGTGTTGCTGCATATAATACATTTAAAATGTCTGTTGTCAAAGTTTCTTTGACAAGTGCAACAGTTTATTAATTTTTATAATTTAGAGCAGCATAATAAATTAATTAATAATAACAATAGGCTGTTGGATTTTGTGCAATGTGCCATGCAATGTTGAAAAGTCAACCTCAATCTTATTAGCAGAAGATTTGCATCAATCTGCCCTCTGGTTCAGAGTTCTTATACAGAAGGAAAAAGCAAATAACTTACCTTGCCTAGCCATACGTCTTTCAATTTTAAAAAAGCTAATTTTCCCTCACTTTATCGTAAATTAGACTTAATTGATTGGGCTTTCACGTCGGATATGTCGGTTAATGAAGTTTTATTTGAATTTTATAAAAAAATATATACCGCCTTTAGAAATAATATCCATAAAAAGATACCTTGCCACAAATAGTACCCTCCTTAGTTTAATTATAACCGATTAGGCTTTTAACTCGGAGTATGGATATGATGTCCAAGCAACAGGTTGATAATTTTAAAGACTTAAGAGCTTGCTTTAAAAAAATTATTCATGACACATAATGGATACATTGAAATGGCTGAGAACTCTATAAAAGCCAATCCAAATAAATTTTGAGGATTCATTAACTTCAAAAAAAAAAGAACTGTACAAGTGTTCTCAGTAGAATGAATTATAACAATATCAGCCTTAAAAATTCTGAAGATATTGTCAATTCTTTTGCTGATTTTTTTTCCAACGTCTTTATCAATTCCAGTGAATACATACCCAGTAAGCAATTTACGTAATAATAACGCCCTCTGCATTGAGCAGTTTAGTTAGGATGAGGTACTTAAGTCAATCAAAAAACTGAAAGCAAACATGACCACTGGACCTGATCAAGTTCCTGCATTTATTATTAGAGATTGTGCTAGTGTCTTTTATAAACCGTTCTTCATTATTTTTAATTTTATTTTAGAAACTGAGACATTTCCGGATACGTGGAAACAATCCAGAATTTGTCCAGTATTTAAAAAGGGCAATAAGCACGAAGTTGAACATTATCGTCCCGTGGTCCCATTACCATTTTGTACAATTTCTCTAAAGTTTTTGAATTTTTTGATGTATATTTCATTTCATACTTAAACTAGAGTTGTTGAAGGTCAGCATGGATTTATCAAGGGATGGTCCACGGTATCGAACCTTGTGTACAAGACTCAATTTATCGGTGAACAATAGATCGTAAAGGTCAGGTGGATGTTATTTACACTGACTTTTATAACGCGTTTGGAAGATTGGACCACGGTATATTATTAACAAAATTGGAAGGCGTTGGCGTTAGCATTTCTTTGACAAATTTATTTTATTAATATTTATCTCATCGATCTCAATTTGTACAATATCGTGATTACCAATTTTTTGAATTTACTCAAGCATCTGAAATGCCGCAGGGTTCTATACTCAGTCCATTGCCTTTTATATTATTCATTAATAATATTGTTGGCAACCTAGATGTACATTATTTACTATATGCTGATGATCTAAAATTTATTTCTGTATAAACTTTGATTTTGATTCGCTGAGACTCCAGCACAATCTTGACATTCTTATTAACTGATGCGTTAACAATCGTCTAAACGAAAATTTTTTGTACGTACATTCCTATGGCTATTTGTGACCATTTTCAATTTATTGAACAATAACTGCAAAACAATAAAAATTAAAAAATAATTCAAAAGAAGGTATTGTAATAAGCGTGTTACATGATGCCCATAAAAACATCACACCAACAACAATCCAAAATTTGAAGGAAAGGATAATAAATGCTTTTAGAAGTATCACTCCGGCAATTTTATGAACAATAGAAACCTCATTCCAAAGACGCATATAAATGTGTGTCAATCAAAATGGGCACCATGTGGAGCACTTTCTATAATAGCTCTCTTGAGTAAAAATATATATTTTTAATTTTTATTGCTGAATTTTGCAGTTATTGTTTAATAAATCGTAACTGGTTACAAATAGTCATAGGGATGCACGTACAAAAAAATTTTCGTTTTTCAATTATACATCACATCATCTAAAAATATACAGGGTGTTCAATTTGAAAAAATTGAAAAAAATTCAGTTCAATTAGTTGTAAATTTAAAATTATTTTTGGCCACCCTGTATACTTTTAGGAAGTGAATTGGCTGAGTATCATCTCAGAGATTTCTTATGACTGGTACTAACATATTACTTCCTCACCCCTCAAAGTGAAGAAGGTATATATTCGTGAAAAAAATTTTGAAAATTTTTATTGCATTTCTGGACGAATCTCGACAAATTATGACGACACACAAAATTTTAGACAAAAGAAATTTTTGTCTGTGTGTCTGTCTGTCTGTCTGTCTGTGGTTCGCGATAGCAGCTACTGTTATTAAGATAAATCTTTCAAATTTGGTACACACATTCTAGAGGTCAAGGAAGAGATTGGGTTCGTTGATGAGCAAAATCGGTTCTTAAAATTTAAAATGTCAAAAAATATTAGTGACATTTCTGAAATGTCAGTGTGAAATGTCAATTTTTTTTGACATTTAAAATTTTAAAATATTAGTGACATTCCACCAATGCGACTTTTTTGAAACTTCAATTTGAAATGTCAAAAAAAATATTAGTGACATTCCACCAATGTGACTTCTTTGAAACGTCAAAAATAACTTTTCAAAAAAAAAATATATTAGTGATATTCCACCAATGTGATTTTTTTTTGAAACGTCAAAAATTACTTTTATTACAAACTCTATCACACATTGAGTTTTACTACGGTGAGGAAGTTCTGATCCCCAAATAATTGTCAGCGGTTTTTTTTCTTAAAATCGATAATTGTGATTGTAGTGATTTTTTTAACATATACGTGTAAATGGCATAATTTCTAGAAAAAAAATCATTACATCCAAGTGGTTGGGAGAGAGTCAATAATAATACAGGAGTGGAAGGAGGTCACAAAGAGGTTTCAATAAATTTTCTGATATACATGGCATTTCATTTAGAAAAATGTTAGTTGACCCTGTAGAATCATCTTGGATCACCCTGTATATTCGGAAATAATTTCCGGTCATAGACTTTTTTGTCTAGTTTATTTATGTTTTTAAGTCAAGTTTCTAGCTATCATAGAACTCGACATATCGAAGTCGGACGTACTATTGCCCCACCCTGTATAGTTGTTATATTTTGTGCTATTGTATTTTTATATATTTTTTGTACGCTATTGTTTACTATTTTGGATTCTTGTGTATATCTGCTGTTTATTTATCCTGTAACTGGGTTTTATCCCTCGTTGGATAAATTACAGCAAATAAATAAATAAATAAATAAACAAATAAATAAATAACTGCTAATTCGACCATTACAGCCTAATGGCGGTTAATTGTATAGTAAAGAAGAATAAATTGTGAAAAACATAATTATGACTTCAACCCCATAGGGGTCAAATTATAACCACATAAAAAATATAATGAAATGATGGTTGCAATGTCATTAAGGATTTTTTTAACCTGACCATAGACTGCATATGAAATCTAGCCAATTAATTAAGAAAGGGAGCCACTGTGTCGTTAAAGATTAATGCCGACCGATTAATAGTAATAAGCTGTAATATTTATAATTTCTTATTACTTCCCTAACCCATTAAACCAGTTTATCGTTCGAACACTTGAAATTTCTTTCAACAAAGAAAGTTCTGAGGGCAGGAATTATATACACTTGTAGATTATATTATAAGATCGATAAAAATGCAAATGAATCAGTGAAATAATTATTTTGCTCTCATTTTTTTATTGGTTCAACTTTAATATTTGACGGACTCCATAAATAAGGCAATTTGGTCCCACATTATATTTACGTGTAAATCAAAATTTAATAGAAGATACAACAAATAATGGTTTAATGGTCAGGAAAGTGATCAAGAGTAGAGACTAGTGGCGGCTGGTGAAATTTAGGTTCTCAGTATTGGAGTAGAGGACTCAAGTGATACTTTAACGTACATCAAGACTAGAAGAAGAAAAAAAAATTGACGATTGAAAATTGCAAAAAAAATTTGCAAATATTGTGGGCTTACTCAGGTTATTTTTTTGACAGAAAATAAAAATGTAATTAAACTTGCAACGTAACGTTACGCTTCTCAGTTTAAATGTTAAGCTACGTTTTGGGAACTTTAACATGTTTAGTAGGAAGGATGTTGTGACAATATGTTTTCATGTATGCGACAAAAAGCTACCTAAAAAATTTCTGGTGCAAAAAAACTAAAGAAACAAGACTCAGTGGGTAAAATCAATCGTGTGTAATTTCTTGTATGAAATTTAAGACCACTCGACATTTTCTAAAATTTTTTAAAACATGGAAATACCAGTTCTCTACGAGATACTTTCTCATATCGAATATTTTTTTAGTATTCTCATTTTGCAAAAAAAATATTTAACAAATATTAATTTTAACACCATGTAACTCGAGATGGTGCCTGTTGAGGTGCACATAGCAAACTCGATTGTTTTATTATCCAAAGTTTTTTGTAAAATATCTGGTTCACCTTGTATAAAGGACAAAACTAAAAATTGCTACTATTTATTTTTTACTTTTAAAACCATTATTATTTGTTGAAGAAGCACGTCGTTGTGTGGCTAGTTCATTAGAAACAGTCACCACTTGATATCGGTTTAAAAATGAGGTAAATATTTCGTTATTTTCTTGGTTGTAGTTTATTTGCATAGGAATGTAGTGTACATGAGAGAACGATTTCATTAATACATACAGGGTAGGGAAGTATTGCCGTAACACCCGATTTCTGATTAAACTATAAGTTTGATTAAAAAATAACCTATAGGTTTTTTAGTCTAGTCAGTGACTCACTTTGATTTTCAACAGCTACCACATTTTTCGAGATATGAAATGATATGAAATATATTATTTAGGTACGTCGCAATAAAAAATTCAGTACTTTTAATATTCAATATAAAAATTACCTGGTTTATTAATTATTATATAATATGGTTATTAATGTTCTTTTCTGACAAATGTTATACAAATGTTAGATAATACTATTTTATATAACAAGTGGCTAAAGATGTATTTTTTTTACAAGTGGAGAGCACCCCACAAATAAACAAAAGCATATTTTTGTCACATTCTGCTTTACAATTTTGAATAAAATGAGTGGTAGTGATGATTTAGTTTCTGGTACTCCTCCGAAAATCAGGGAGCAAGCAATTGTAACTTTGGATTTAAAAGCAGCGATGTCTAGAAAATTATATGAAAATGATTGTGACTTATTCATACACTGGTGTACGCAGAAAACTGTGATTAACATACCTGAGTCTGTTCTTTTGGCTTACCTATCTGAAAAAGCAGAAACTTTCAAATATTCAAGTCTCTGGTTCAAGTTTTCGATGCCAAAAGCAGTTTTAAACGTAGAGAAAAAACGAAGATGTAACCAATTACCAATTATCAACAAGTAAAAACTTTTTTAAAGAGATAATCCAGTGGATATAGGGCTAAGAAATCTAAAGTTTTTGACATGACGAACGATTTTTACTAAAAGCACCAGATAAAAATATTTTAATGTTGAACATTGTTTAATAATGGGTTTGGCGAGTGCTTGCTGTCAAGAAGAGCTCTACAATATGACCGCTGAGAAAAAACTCCATGCTGGTTGTCAAAGGGTCCTTATTGACGTTTACCATAATTGGTGAGACAATTAATGGAATAACTTCACTTAATATTTACGACAATATACAGCTATTCACTATACTCATATAATTACAAAGAGGTGTTTCTTCAATATCGAGGCGACAAATGTACAGTCCAACGTGTTGGTATTAATAAATTTTCAAAAATACCAAGTATTTTAGCTCAATATCTTAAGTTACCTTACCCTGAGCATTATATGGGTCACAGATTTAGGAGATCTTCGGCATCACTATTAGCTGGTATTGGAGCCGATATTCTTATCTTAAAACCTTATGATGGATGAAAACCCTTAACAGTTGCTAAGGGATATATAGAAGACAGCATCCAGAACAAAATGGAAATGTCAAAAAAGAAAATTTCAAGAAAAAAATACAAAAATTACTATGTCTGCCGATGTAGTCATTTGTGAAAATTCACTATATTAATATAAATGGTGTAAATATTTCCTGCACATCTGAACCTGTAATTGCAGGAATAAATATTAATAATATCAGTAACAGTACTATTCAAATACATTGTTAATATTCAATAAATAATTTTTGATGTAAAAAGTTTAATTTGTTGGATTAGGTTTTTATTTCACACTGTGAAATAATTTTTCTTATTCGATTGTATTGAAAAGTGGCGTATTTTGGTTCGAATATCTAGACGAAAAGATCACCTTTTTATAATAGGTATTACTTTTTGTTGTGGTTACTAGGCGACAATTATGAACAAAATAATGGATACCATAAGCAATAAAACAAACTGTCATGATATTCTTATTAAATTATGTCAAAGTGACGTGAAGTCGATTACGATCAGATTTTTCAATTAAAATAAATATAATGAATAAAAATTTATTATTTTTCTTCTAACAATCGGATAAAATATAGTGTATGACACACGGACGAAAATCATTTCTAAAGTGTAAACATTTTCCTTTTGTTGAGTTTTTTAATCTCACAATTTTTTTGCTTCTAATACTAAGAACACTGTTATATAATTCAATGCAGCTCTTGCTCCTAGACTAAGTAGTTGTTTTAATAGTTTCAATGATAAAATGTATTGGAGGTGTTGTTTTTGATTTATTATATACCTAAAACATTTGTACTAGCACATTCAGTATGACAGTATAAAAAAAAATTTTGGTATTTAGTATTTATTATTATTATCATGTTAGGTTTGAAAGAATGCTTTTGTATAGTATCCATTTAATTACTTTATTATCTTTTCTACAAATGCATAAATGCGAAGCAACGATATATCAGATTTTTTGAGAAAAATGGGAACTTAAAGTTTTCTAGAAATAGCTTTTTTCAAGATGAACGGTTTATTTTATTTCGCAACTCCTATATATTCATTGAAGTAATCGAACAATTTAATTTCAACATATGAAAGTAACTTTACAGATCATAAAAAGAAACAAGTGATTAACTGTTTGCTGTCCATATGTTGTTCGAGGTCCATAGATGCAACAACAGTTACGTAAATTTATATAGATTATAAATTATCATTGGAATTCTCGTTATTCTTGTAGTAAGATTATATCACAATATTGAGTAATAAGTTTTAAAAATTATTCTTAACCATTTATATAGATATTAGTGTCTAGGCCTGTCTTGCAAATCGTGATTATTGTTTAAATAGTTTGTCAGGTTTACAAACTTTTGAGTGTATGAATGGTCAATAAATAAATGTATATAAAGCAATAACTTTGAGGGGTGATTCCTCTCTCGTCAAAAAATGCAAACAAACACGAATAACATTTTTCCTAAAATGATTCCTAAGCGCTCTGCGATACTTTGAAAGTATTACATTAAACAAGCTTTTTAAATAATTATTGTGATGACCGACCTCAAACTTGGCATGGAAAATTTTTATTTTTCTTTAATTACCGGATATGTTAGCAAATTGAATCCCTTTTAACTTTTACAGTCGCTGAGGAATTAGAGCAAAATAATCCTAGATTCGCTGTCAACGGTGCTCCACAACATTTTACTCATAAGTCACCCTGCATAAATAATTGAAAATTTCACTCACTTGTCATTTTCAAAAAACTGAGTCATGGGCCAATGACAT
The DNA here is from genome assembly GCA_029963845.1 of Rhamnusium bicolor. NCBI lineage: Eukaryota > Metazoa > Arthropoda > Insecta > Coleoptera > Cerambycidae > Rhamnusium > Rhamnusium bicolor. The sequence continues at coordinate 32,227 of JANEYF010002600.1, read as the reverse complement.
TTTTTAATAATCATTATTTTAAGCAATTAGCAATGACATAGACAATACTTTTTTGCACTAATGCAAGTTATCAATAGTTTGCATTAGTGCAAATTATGATTTCAGTCAAAAATGTCAAATTCCGTCAAAATGGAAAATCAAGTTTTTATGTTGTCACACGTATTATTTTTTTAAAGGATTTTTCAAGCAAGAAGAGGAAGACCACTTAAATTTGCCTCATATACAGAGTTTTCACTTTGAATACCAAAGATTTTGACAGTCGAGATCTCGACGAAATAAGGTTATTTTGTGGTATAACCTCTTTTCTACAGGGTCTTTGTTTTCAAGATACAGGGTGTAGACAAATATTTTTTTTGCGATTTTCTTTCTCTAAGCTAAAATACCATGATTTACATTTTTGCTGAGATATTTTATTCTCTAAGTCCAGATTGAGCATTTCATCAAATCAGGTATTTGATTTTTCATTACTCTGCTATTACTCGTATTATGTCCTGCGACGAATATTCCTGTACTAAAATTAAAATTTGCGATTTCCGTCAAAACTGGTTCCTCCTATAAAAAATCTGGTAAGAAAGCTTTTTCTTTAAAATGCCTCGAGTTCGAAAAAAAAAATAAGTTCTTAAAAATTTCCATCGTTTCAAATAATATGACATATTATTGCTTCGTATTTATGCACTGATAGTTGTTATAATAGTTTTGAAGCACTCCAGCCCTGGGCTGCTTCATCGCGAATAAATTTCCTATAATTTTGACATAAAACTAAATTATTTCCAAGCATTTATATCACTAAATTCCAGATTAATTATTACATAAAAAAATGGTTAAATCATTTTCTTATAATTTTGGCAGAAAACGTATACAATCAAACTATAGAATCTAAATTATTCATTTTGTAAAAGAACACACAGTATTCATTTAATACTTTAAAACATTGACAAAACTGTACAAAATCTTAAAGCATTCTCCAGCCGAGAAGAGATAACATAAACAAACCGACATAAACACGTAAGGCTGTAAGAGTTTTACTAAGAATAGAGTCCAACGCTATAAACATAGAGTCATTATATCACTTCTCACCTAAAGCATCTTGAGATTAATTTCGTGGGTAGAGTACAATTTAGCGTTTGGTTATCTCCGTCTAGCTTGCAGGCTTGGACAACGAACTCATTCACGGGAAATCATATAAATCCGCAAGGCAGCGTACGATCGTGGTCACATCTCTGACAGCCCCAAGCGATATGCTTTGGTTCTAAGGAATCGGGTACGAAGATATTTTCCAGTTTTCCGTGGCAGAGTCGTGCTACATCTCTGACAACCCCAAGCGTTGCACTTTAGTTCCAAGGAATCGGTTACGAAGAGATTGTACGACTTTCTGTAATATAGTTGTGCTACAGGTCAACTTTGACAGCCCCAAGTTTACGCTTTGGTTCTACGGGGTCGGGAAATAAGAGAGTGGCCCTGTCTCAGAGTTATAACTAGCATTGGGAGCCGCGCTTCATTAGCGTGCACTCAGCCACCGACGCCGCCGTCGACATGGAGGCGAGTAACTCAGGCGTTACTCAAGAATCCGGGGAGTGGACCCCGCGGAACTCTCCGTGTATACCAGAATTGGTAAGGATGGCATTTAAATAATTATTATACTGCGTTGCAATTTTCTACGTACACGAGCTCACTAAAAGTCATTAAATTAATTCAATTTCTTTGTTCCGAGTGAAATGGCAACGCTAATCAAAGTACGACTCTATATGCTTGGGTTTCGCGATTTTTAAAAATATCTGACCGGTGGTACCAAATGAGTTACAGATAGGGCTTTTCTATTATAATGCACTGCTCATTACGTGTTTATTAATAACTAGTACAGTCGATATTAATTCCGATAGGATCAGTAATAGTAGTTGGAACTTTCACTCATTTTTCAAGTTAGGTCAAAATAAGTTAATGTACAAATTAATTAGTGTCCAGTTGAATCTGCAATATCTGTCACTTTATCAAATTTCACTACCCGTATGGGGATCAGATTATAACGGTCAGGTGGGTGCGGTTAGGCGCTGACAACAAAAATATGCAGTTCACCCCAACCGTTGAGTGCTCTGACCACGGACCTTGTCTCTCGACAGAGGGTCCGGGGCCAGATGACTATACCGATTAATGATTTATGGCTATCGCTCCCATAAGCGTGCCGCAAAACAAGCTACGTCTGCCAAACTCTTTAACAAATCTACGGGGTAGTTCGTTTCATGTTGGTTTAAACCTTGATTGATGGCATGCATTCGACACACCCAAAACAATACGGGCAGTTGCTCGTCATATGTCGGAGTTCCGCATATGCATCGATTCTTCGTTGGCCAGCGTCAGTTGTATTTGTGGTACTGTTTTATGGTAGCACCAGCCCGCGAATTAAATAACAAGGCATGGTTGTCGGTCTCTGCCCGGCTCATGTAACAGGGGACACTCTGGTGCCACATACAAAGGAGAGTTTCTCTTGCACCCATATGTAGAGTTTTACATATGTCATTTAAACTATGAAGCGGAGTTTCCGCGCATGTAACCAGGTTTGGTTACATTGCAGGTTCAACTAGCTAAATATCCATGTGTTTCTTATAGACAGTTGTCTAAGCATAGAAATAATAGGTGTGAAAACGTTATTTGAGTTTCTTTGACTTATTTCTACTTTCAGGTACAAAAGTAAATTCTTAGTAAATCAGTAATCATAAACCTAAAGCCAAATCTTATTGATACTAGTCATTATTTAAAGCATATATCAGTGCAGTGCAGATTAGTGTTCATATTAATTGGAAAAAATATTAATTAAGTATTACCTGTCGCTTCATGACAGGTGAGACTTAATAAATGGGAAATAAATTAAATACAAAATAATCGAGGTAGGGTTGGGTTGTCACATTGGTGCCGCAACCAGGATAAAATAAATATAAAATATAAGGCCGTCACAGTTTCTATGATAAAATGTATTGGAAATGTTGTTTCGATTCATTATATGCCTAAAACTTTTATACCAGCACATTCAGATAAGAATTCAGTGTAAAGCATAAAAATCCATAGGTATTTATTATTATTATCCCATTAGGTTTGAGAGAATGCTTTTATAAAACCCAATAATTATTTTATTTTATTTTTTTTTCTAGAAATTTCCATTGTTGTAGAAATTCTGGCTCAAAAGGGGGCGCAATTTCCCCACAGTGATATTTCAGGTCCAATAAATCAGGAAAATAAATTAAAAATTAAGTGCGACAAATGTAAACTGTGTGCAAAAAGCACAGAAGAAAAGAAATCTTCTACACTAATGAATTGCTCGGATGCAATGCACCAGATTTAAGTTTATTTTAGTCGACAAATAAAATAAAATACAATAATTTCTTGTTAACATTTTAGTTTTGTAATATATACGTGAGTATTATTATTATTATTATTATTATTATTACATATTAACAGGACTGCCTTTTATTATTAAAATGTATGTGCTTTAGTAAAACGTGATATCTTTTTTTTGTTCTAGTTTCTATTCCCTTAATAATATACATATTGTATTATTTAAACATAAATCCCATCAAAAATAAGATTTTGATTAGAAACTACCAGTGGTCCACGAAGGATCCCCATTCTGACGTATATAGTAAGGCGTTTGGAACTTAAGCGTTAAAAGCAATTTATAGATTTATGTTGGCCACCTGATGATAATACCGCCTTAAATAAATCTTTTAATTTAAACACAAATTATTCTGCTACTTACTATCTCCATGAAAATATTTATTCTGCTTCCTCTCGAATACAGTTAGGTACGTTTATTCGGATGTAGTTTTCATTTACATAATTATATAAAATGCGCCAATTAGCAACTTATAGAAGAATATCTAAGACAACACTTACTCTTTGCCGCTATCCCACGATAGTCTTTTTTCGCTTGTTGAAATAATTTCGATAATTAATTGGCATAGGAAGTTTACTGTTTCTTATAAGACTTTACTGCTTTTACAGTTACCAGTTTTAAGTGTGCAAGGTAAATTTTGGCATAAATCGATTAAAAAGTTTTTAAAGAGTTGTTCTTATAATTTAATTTCATTATTGCAAAACATTCTCACAACGTTAATATTTTTAGAGAAATGAAATAAAATCTTTAATTAATATTTACTTCTGAAAAGTCGTATTTCTATAATCAACTTAAAAAATGATACTAGATTGAGGGAGAGAGAGTCCATTTAAATTAGATGATATCTTAAAAAACAATCAAAGTTGATTTTTTGAGTGCTGTGTCTGCTGTGCAGAATAGTCCGTAGTTTAATATATTAAAGCTCCTGTCAAATCCTGCTTGATCTTGTACACTGAAATGCATTTGTTTGTATTCTGTTAATTATTATTTCCTCATTATACAGATTTTATGTTCATATTTCAGTGGTTCATGATTCATCAAATTGTAAGTACTGTTTTTTTAATTTGAAACATTTGGTTCAGTTATAATAATTGAATATTGAAATTGAAATAAATACTCTAATATATCTTCATATACACCTGTCATATAGTAGGTATGCATTACTTTCTAACATGGAAGAGATGTTTTCTTCAATATCCAAAATAATTATATGTATTATCCTTATTTAACAAACCTAAAGCAATTTCTTTTAGGTATTGTACTTCTTAGCTGCAAGAGAAACATTTATGTGTAACCCATATCAACTAAACATTGAAGTTATAAATTCTTTAGTGGACTCATTTCATAATTTAACATACCTATCACCTCTTTCTCTATTTATGGTATGTCAGCCTTAGGCAAATAATATAACTAATATAAAATTTATTAAAGCTCTCCTAAAATTTCATATTCATTCTACTACATACATGATAATAAACAGAGCATTATCCGTTATAATAACCACTGTAATTTTTATTTAATAACAACGTACGTAATGAAATGATCAATAAGCATTAATCTTAAAAAAATCGCAAAGCTGTAACGACATGTAAGAAAGTAATACAACTATAAGCTGGTTTTTGCTTGAATTAGTATCAATGAACTCTAATGGCTTGAAAATACTAGACTTATTTTAATTATAAGAACGCTCGAGTAACGGTCAACTACTGATTATTTTCTAAAAAGTCATCATATACGTACGTATGAACAAAAAATTTAACATTTTAATGCTAAGAAACTGTAATTTTTAAATGTGACGTTATGATTTAATGAAAAGAAATTATTTATTTATTTATTTATTTATTTATTTATTTATTTAATACACTATTCAGTAGGTCCTATAGGACCCAATTACAGAATAGGCAGAAAAGTTTACAAAATAGAAAATTTTTTTAAACTATTACAAAAAATACGTCAACATACAAGATGTACATATACGCATATGCGCGCACATAAATACAGTGCAGCATATATATACATACATACAAAATAAACAGAATTTAACGTACATCACAAAGTATTACAAAAAGGTGTTCAAATATTGATAATTAAAGACATATGATTTTAGAGAAGCAACATTGCAGTTGAAAATATTAATATGATTATTTATGTTATTATAAATGGTACACATAAATGAAGTGGATACATTTTTTTTTTTGGCCCTAGGCGTCGCTAGTTTAAATAAATATGTATCACGCGAGGCTGTTCTGTGAGCATGAAAAGGTAACATTAAGTATGCAAGTGCTGTCAGTGAGATTATGTAACAATCTGTAAAGAAAAATTAAGTAAGAGACTTTGTAGTGATCTTCTAATGATACCAACGAGAACCTAGAAAGAAGTACAGACTGAGGATAACCAATAGGTGGTTATATCCACCAATTTTATTGTAGAAACTTTAAAAACCTACGTTGAATATTTTCTAACCTTTCTATATGTACCTTGTAATATGGAGCTCATATTATTGAGGCATATTCTAAATTAGATCTCACAATAGAAATGAAGAGTAGTTTAAAACTAGAGGCATTACTGAAGTAAATAGTATATCTAATAAAGAAATTCTAGAGATTTATAAGATTTAAACACTACCTCTAAGTCAGTGAATGTCTCTGGCCTTGAAAGCAAATTATTTTGAAGTGCATAATAATATGTAATAGCATTGTGTTTAGTTGTTACTGATAAAGTATTACACTTTGAGGGATTCAGAAACAATTTGTTTTTAGTGTATTATAAATTATATCTAAATTATGTTGTAATGCTAGACAATCATCGAGGCATGAAATTCTACAACAAATTAGTTTTAAATCGTCAGCATTTAGAACACAATTCACAGTAATGTTAGTGACAATGTCATTGATAAAAATATTAAATAAAAGTGGTCCTGAATTCGATCTCTGTGATACACCTGAAGTTGGTAAAACTTCGACAGACTTAGGGCCCCATTATAAAACATATTGTGTTCTGTTCTCGAGATAAGATGAGAAGTAATTAATAAGGTGGTCTGAAAATCCAAAAATATGTAATTTTTGAAGAGGAATACTGTGGTTTAATCTGTCAAAAGCTTGGGAGAGATTTGTATAGATAATATCAACTTAACTGCCATCATCAATCGCATCAGATAAGTATTCTGTTAAACTAAATAAATTAGTAACTGTAGATCGTGTGAAAATATGTGTTCGTACAATAACATTTCAAAGACTTTAGCAAAATTATTTAAAATTACGATGGGTCTATAATTATTTATTAGAGTTCTATTTCCTTTTTTAAAGGCAGGTATGATTTTGGATGGTTTCCAACATTGTGGGAATGTTGATGATTGGAGAAATGAATTAAAAAGTATGAATAACGGTTCTGCAAATACTACAGCACAGTTATGTACTATGAAGGATGGAATGTTGTCAGGACCACTAGTCAGTTTTGACTTTAACTTTTTTATCGCATTAAAAACTTCATCTTCTGTAACTTGAGGAATATTTAAACAAGAATTATTAAATGCTTCAAAGTAAAAGCCATCACGAACATTTTCCGGAATAGAGTACGATTGTTGAAAATAGCAACAAATGAATTGCTAATCAGCTGAGGATTAGAAATGACTTTATCATTATATTTAATATTTTTGGACAAATTAGAAGCAGTTTTCTTAAAATTAACATATCGTCAGAAATCAGAACTATTCTGTGCAATATTTTCTTCTAAATGTTTATTGTACTTCCTATGTGCTATACCTATATCTGTTTTTATTTTACGCCGTAGGTCTTAAAATCTTTCCAAATATTCCTCGCCACCATCAAATTTATATAGCCGCTATGCTTTGTACTTCTCTCTTATATTCATTACATCAATATTTAAACAAGGAGGATAACTACGCTTAGGTATACATTTTTTTGGGAACACAAGTGGTCAGTATAGGTCCAAATATGCTATAGAAATTATCACATGCTGAGTGAATGTCAGAAAAATGAGTTAATAAGTTCCAGTCAACTTCAGATAACATTTCCCATGTTATATGAAATGTTAGTTAGCTTTTAAAATCGTATGTATAATATAATATATTATACATACGATTTTAAAAAGCTTAACTAACATTTCATATAACATGGGAAATGTTATATGAAATATATATTATATATTTCTTATCACTAATGATGATGAAACAAGAAATTTTAATTATTTTAGAAATCAGTTTCTGGCTTAATATTTAAATAATTATTTCGATCAATTAAATTAATGTTTTTGCATTTAAAACAAAGTAAATTAATTGAATAAATAGACAACATTATTAAAAAAAGGAGGACGTTACATAAATTCGAAATGACAACATATTAGGAATTATCTCACGTGGATCGAATAGAACTAGAGTACACTTTTGTAATATGATCTTAATTAAATTAACTATATTTTAAACACCAAAGTTTATCAATGAATATCATATTTTTTTACTAATATTATTCATTCTTCTATGCTTCTCATAAAAAAAATAACATCAACCAAAATTCCCGACATCTCATCTTTTGGTGTCTTCTGAACGTTTTAATAATTGTGCATTATGTGAGTGGTGTCTAATGTGGCATAATATTAATTAATTAATTACAATATTGGGAAATAGTTAACACTTTTCTCTACAAATCTTTAACTTTGTCGTACTGCCATTTCAGACAAAACGCATGAAACTCTTGCATGTAAGAACACAGCGCAGTAACATAGTGAAACAACAACAGCTAAAAACAATGAATACTACTAGGTCCGAAGAGGTTTGTACCCACCCCAGAAAATATCCGCCGTGGTCCGACGTCCACGCCATCGCTCGATCCGTAAACATTTGGAAGCTTTGAATCTCTAAGGTGGCTGTTCACAACATTTTAAAAAGAGAATTGCAGTTCCACCTAGTTGGTCCAAACACTCAACAAAAATTACTTCTTACAAAGGTAACATTTCGCAGAAACAATGATCAACGATTCTTTTGAAAACAACGGAGTGGATGACATTCTCTTCAGTGACAAAATCCACTTTCACTTTAAAGACGCGCCGTAAGCAAGCAAAATTATCGTTACTGATCTTCAGAGAATTTACGAGGGAAGCATCAGATGGCCTTAGATAACCCAAAGATTACGGTTTGTTATATAATTCGGCCGTAGGAATCATTGGTCCGTATTTCCTCGAAAATGCACGTAACGTGACAATTACCGAATAAACGAGTTAACGCACCAAATAAGAGAGAAAATCAATGCCATACCAATGAAGATAAAGTTTTCCCAATTTGAGGTCCAGATTGCAGAGTATTTGGAGCGAAACGAGATACATGTATTATTATGAGATTTTTGTTATAAAGAACTAAATAGATAACTGACTCACAAAGTTTCAAAATTTGTTTCATGTAAATGTGGTAAATAATAAAAAAAATATGTCGACTTGAGTACATATTCTGTCGACTCGAGTATACATTGGGGCCAGACCAAGTGGATGAGATAGATAAAGTGGATGGTCGAACCGGATCATCAACATCTTTCGAAAGGGATTCTAAACTGTAGTTTCAGTGTATCTGCGATGTATACAAATAACTGGAGGTTAGGAAAGATTTTCAGGTTAGGAGTTTTAATGCTTACACTGGTGATGGATCTTGGTAGCGGCTGGTATGAATCCAGAGGCCAAATATAAAGGTTGCATTTAGTGAGATTATACCAATAAAGAACAAATAAATTTTTTAATTAGTCTATTTGAAGTAGTCAGATAGACTAGTAGAAACAGTGCTTTATTTGTACATTGGCCTAGATCTGATTTTTTTTCAATCTACAGGGTCTTACTCGCAGTGGCGGACTGATACGTGTTGATGGTTGTGGCGATTTGTACGGAGAAGCGACGAGGGCATATGTTCACGAAGGCCCTGTATATAGTGAGGGGGGTAAATATATAAAAAAAACTCTATTCACAGAATCACATAATTTTATTTGATTTAGCATAAGAACAAAATAAAAATTAGTTTCTTAAAAATAAACTTAAGTTAAGTTTGAAATATTTAAACAGATATTTTTATGCACCTAATCTTGGAATACTTTTCCTTTAGCAAAAGAACAAAAGAGCACTTTTGGGAACGAATATAGGGGGCGCTTTGGATCGGGGGCATTGTGGCGATCGCCTACACGCCATCATGGTCAGTCCGCCACTGCTTACTCGGTTTCAGAACAATTTGTTTCCTCAAATTTTGTACATGACTATACCTTAAGGCGGCCTATTAAAATACAATAAATAGAAAAAAATATATCGTGGCTTACGAATGAATGATGGCGCCCAATTTTTCAAAAAAAAATTACAGAATGCCACTGACTACGATAAAAAATTACACAATTTCGCAAACAAGCTAATATATTCGCTCTTTTAAATTTTTGCTTTTCTTTTCCCATTTTCCGTTTTCAATTTTTTCCCTAACAAGATCGAAATTGGTTTGGGAACAATTGTAATGCAAGGAATTGTGTTTTTCAAAGTTAGTGCTGTCATTGAATTGAATGGAATACAATATTGTTGATAATTTTTTATTCAATTCTTTCCTCCCACAGTCACTGGATATAATTTTAATTTTATTTCATTCATATAAAATAAACCACCTTATGCTATAATCACGTACAAAATTTGGAGAAAAAAATCTGTTCCTCTTCAAAGTTATTAGATAAATGATTCGAATTTTATATCTCAACTTCAGCACTCTGTACCTCACTATGTATTTTTCGTTATATGTTGATTGAGATTTTTGGTATTATTTTTAATTATTCTATCGAATCCCAGAATTCCCATAAGAAGATTGAGACAGCATGTATATTGGCGTAATCCCATTAATCACAGTCAGAAACAAATTATTTGTCTATGTTGTAATCTTTATATCGAAACAAGAATAGGTTACTTATTATTATTATGGGAAATTTCTATACACAAATATACTTACTAAGAATAAAAATATAGATGACGGTTTTCAGTTACACTAGTAACTTTATATAGAATATAATATTACACATTTAAATGAAATCTTGTATGTAAAATGCACATGATGTTTAGTACTTATTTTTAATTATAATATGTTTACTTATTTATTACAGTTTTGACCTGTCAAGGCCGGACATTTATTTTTATTTATCTACGTCGGTGTTGTTATAGGCTATTAAACAAATTAATTTGGATCTTTATTACCGCACTAGTGCTGTTATGAATCCTTAACCGTGAGGTTTTTTTCTAAAACACAGAATGACGTAAATTGAAGCATAATTTATTTATTTGAGCAATAGTAACAACATTTATTTTTTATATAGATTTTTATAGAAATATGTACATTAACCACTTTATTAAAGCTGAAAATAGACTTATTTTGAAGTTACGACAAATTTTCTGACATTATAATTTTAGTTGGAAAAAGTTTTGTTGGGTAAGGGTCTTTATTTTGAGAAAAACTACTCCATCAACAAGCCAACGTTTTAGTAATTTTTAGTACCATCTATTATAGTAGTGGTGAGAGGTATGTGAAACTTTTCATATGGTCCAAATGCTGGTATCCGACCGACATCATAGATGTCTCTGTGGCGGATAGCGAGTTGTGAAGCAAGTACCGAGAGCGGCGACCTCTAGCCCAGGTGGACTAAGCTACTGTTATTAAATATGATTTGAACGAAACAACTACTCAGCGGGCAAATACCCCGACCTGCATTGGATTATACCTTCAAATCATGATAGATCGGTAGCCAATGTCACTTGTCAATTCCTAACCAGACATAGACAGGTTTCGAACTTATTAGTTCTCCTCAGTATGCCATAGGTTATGGAACAGACAAATGATAGTGGCCAACCTGCTAGTCATATACTAACTAAGGTAAATTGAGTAGTGGTGAGAAGTATGTGTAATAAGTTCGAAACCGGTCTATGTCTGGTTAGGAATTGACAAGTGATATTGGCTACCGATCTACCATGATTTGAAGGTATAATCCAATGCAGGTCGGGGTATTTGCCCGCCGAGTAGTTGTTTCGTTCAAATCATATTAAATACCATCTATTATAATTTTAATTTATCTTGCAGATAATAATAAAATGGAAACTTATTATTTTCGCCAGCTCATCGCCTCGAGACAATCAAACGTTTTGTTAAACATTCCATAATCAAACTTGTAAATTATAATAATGTCATTTAGTTTCATGTCTGTCAATATTTATTTTGAAATAACACAGTTAAAGAATATAGACCGTAAAGACTATATACGGAGAACTATAAGTTTTGCCCCGAAATTGTCTTTAAGGTCACAATAATTTTATAGCGAAACTATACGGTGTGTACGTAAAGTATGGAAGAAATTTATTATTTCCTAAACCAAAACTATTAAAAAAAAAAAAAAGAATTTACTAATTTTTCATGTTTTGTTTGAACAAATAATAGTCACTAGAACTAACGGTTAGCTAATAATAAAAACAAACTGTTCGAATTGTACTCCTTGTTGTAGCTGACAGTACCCTTGACGATGAATAGTGTTGCTGAACCTTATTTATATTTTCCTGAGAAATGTTGTTTATTTCTGTTCTAATTCTCTCTTTTAAATTAACAATGTTTTCCAGTTTGGTTTTATAAACTAAGTTTTTAGATGACCCCACAGAAAATAATCTAATGGATTGAGGTCCGGTGACATTGGTGGCCATAACCTGGCGAACGCTGGTATGTGGATTTTCTTCAACGGCCAGTAAAATATTTAATTTTGTATCCTCTTCAACATCTGGGCGACCTGTTTTAGGTAAATCACCGTACCAATCTCTAAATTTTTTCAAATTTAATCACTGTTGATTGATTTAGGGTCATTCTGGATGTTTAGTATTAATTAACTTACATACTTCTTGTAGAGTTCGTATCCTATCACCATACCCAATCATCGCAAAAATTTCAGTTCACTGTTTTACAGATACACTCATGTTATAAATTAAAATAAATCAACAACAATTATTGAGAAACCACTGTTGGGGTAAAGTATTATTAAGTAATTCACTGTCAAAGACGATAACGATAAAGCAAAGAACAAACAAAAACTAATCTACTTCAAAAATTAATAAAAAACGTGTTTATTTTATTTTTTTACATGTCTTTTTTTTAAATGGTCGTATCTTCCAACTTATCAATTTTAGACTATAAGTGTGATACATATTTGAAATCAGTTGTTGAAGCAGAATCCAAAAATGGAGAAATATATATAGGGTTCAGTTTAAAAAAATATTGATGATGTCATAACGGAAACAGTGATGACGTCATAACCAAAAAACTTAAGAACAAGGTACGCAATTGAAATTAAAAATCGACGTGTCCGAGGATTTTTTCTAAATATTTTTGGTTTAAGAGATAATGAATTTATTGGGTAAAAGCAATATTTGGATAGATAAAAAAATATTTTATGTACCATTTCAGTGACCTCAATATTTTACTTTAAAATGTTTTCTTAACCGCCTCTCAAATCGAAATCACCGAAGTAACTCCCAGAAAATCCTAGGATTTTGTGTTGAGTAAAGAGAGTCGAGGCCCTACAGTTTATTGTGGTGTCCGAACCACTTCGATAATTACTTTCTATAATTTACAGTTTAAAATAGTGAAAATAAATATAACCCACCCAAGGTCGTTTTTCATATACAGGATGTTTTGAATAATATCACGACAAACTTATTCGAGAGGTCATTCCGCAAAATTATTAGAATGTTATGAGCTCCGTTAGCAGAGAATCTCTTTTATGCGTGATTTGAGGTGTCTTTGTAAACGTAATTCTTTATGACTTTTTAATTTTTACTCGTGAATAGTTCGGAAATAACTGGAAGGGGACAAAAGTTTCAGTTAAAGATGGTGCACACAAATCAATAATAAAAATCCATTCGGTTGCAAATAACTTTTTTTATGTCGGATTTTATCACTCTCAACCCCGTCCTAACTCCGATGCCACTAGTTAGTTTTTGATGAAACTTTTCGTGTACGTAGCTTCCATGACAACAATTGTCCGTGCCAAGTTTGAGGTTGGTACTTTCATAAGTATTTATTTAAAAAGTCTGTTTAATGTTATAGTAGGAGAGCTGGCGTCCAAAATGTGCAAGAGTTTTCTCGAAGCTAATTTTTTGAGATTATGTTACTTTTTAGTGATGGAAAGTAACTGTAGAGTCAGCACTTCCGGTACCGGGACACCTGGCGCTGGGAAGCTCGCAAAGGTGTAATATTAATTAACGTCTCTAAACTGTTTTCTCAAAGCTCAAAATTTATAGAGAACGAGCAAATATAATATAAAACAAGAATCCAACAGTCAAACAGCAAAATATAGGGACACGTGGCGTCAGCGCTACTTCATACCTGTCAAAAAAATGACCTGTGTCAAAGTGATTTCTCAAAGCTGAAATTCTCCAAAACATTAATTAAAACTATAAAGTTAATAAAGGAGACAGTCAGACTCATTTATGATAGGACCACGTCAGTCAGCAGTCGATAGATGTGAGAACCGTAACTGCGTGCATTAGTACGCCTTTTCTCAATACGTATCGTTTATTTTATAACTCAATGGAATGTGGGTTACCAGGGCCGGCCCGATGGGCATGCGAGCCAGGCGGTCGCCTGGGGCGCTGAATCTTGGGGGCGCTGACTTGCCACAAGTTGGTTGTAGTTTCTGAATAATTAAATTTAAATTTTAATCAAAAGCACGCACTCCAAATAAGTCCTCACCTGCCTGCCTATCGGTAAGCGTGCTGTATGATAACAAAAAATCAAAGTAATACCGGCCGGCGGAGTACAAAGTGTTGGCGTGGCTATGATGTTTACGTTTTATAGACTGCCGGTTTTCTTTGACCGAGTTCTGAATTTTCTGTATTTAATTTTATTATTTATTCCCTAACTAAGAACAAAGAATAAACTACTCTTTGCTAAAGAAGCGAATTGTTGAAATCAGTCTATTATATTAATATTATTACTATAACAGTATAGTAGGGTACGCGTTTAAGTTTCCAGTGCTTCAGTTAGCATATTAATATATGTATAATAGATATAACATATCGTGTCATCTTTTGTTGCAGCTTGCCAGCTTGTACTAGCTTTCTTCGGACTTTGTATATTAGTTATTAAAAACTAAATTTGCGTTGTGTATTGTGTTTGTTGACGTTATAAAATTGAGAAATTTGTTTGTCAATTATATGAAAAATACTTGTGATGTAAATGAGGCTCGCTTTCTACTTTTCAATAAGACTTACGCATTCCAAGACACCAACGACCCTTTCAAAATTGCCACGAAAAACGTCGATGGTTCCAATTTACGTTTCGATTCAACCGGATGATACACCTGCAGGTAATTTTTGCCAGTCGACTCGCAAATGTGATTCAAAACCTTACTTATTAATGTAATGTATTGCTTAACGCTGAATTTTTGATTTGTACACAGATTCGGAATCAACCACCACTGATGACGCCGAAGAATATGGTGCAATCGCGTTTTATTCTGATGAAGATAGTGGCGAAGCACACGTCGATGGCAATGATTCTGACGATTAGATGTTTTTTTTTTCAATGAATCAATGATTCTTTTTTTTTTCTGTTATAAAATAATTAAAATTATTTTTTCTTGCATAAAATAACTGATATCTATATAATAACTGATATATAATAATTACAATTATTAAGAAACAATTAAAATTATTTTTTTATATAAAATAAATGATATGTATTGAGAGAAGGCGTACTAATGCGCGCAGTTACCGTTCTCACATCTATCGACTGCTGACTGACGTGGTCCTATCATAAATGAGTCTGACTGTCTCCTTTATTAACTTTATAGTTTTAATGAATGTTTTTGGAGAATTTCAGCTTTGAGAAATCACTTTGACACACGTCATTTTTTTGACAGGTATGAAGTAGCGCTGACGCCACGTGTCCCTATATTTTGCTGTCTGACTGTTGGATTCTTGTTTTATATTATATTTGCTCGTTTTCTATAAATTTTTTGAGCTTTGAGAAAACAGTTTAGAGACGTTAATTAATATTACACCTTTGCGAGCGTCCCAGCGCCAGGTGTCCCGGTACCGGAAGTGCTGACTCTATAGTTATTTTCCATCACTAAAAAGTAACATAATCTCAAAAAATTAGCTTTGAGAAAACTCTTGCACATTTTGGACGCCAGCTCTTGGACTATTATACTTTCAAAGTGTCATTGAACAATTAGGAAGCATTTTAGGGAAAAAAATATTATTCTTCTTTTTTTTTTTCTCTTTTAACGAGAAGTTTGTCGTGACATTCAATAATATATAGGGTGTTTCAATAAACACCCTATATATTATTGTGCAAATAAAAATAATCAGAGTTGTTCTATTAGGATTAGGGGTTTCCGTTTTTTTAACAAAAAATGTTCATACACAACAACATTCAACGTGTATACGTGGAAAAAATGTAATTTCAAAAGGTGCAATAAGAAATATTGATCACTATTTATTAAAAAATGGCGAATATGACGTCATAACTCAGGGGTACGCCACCGCAGAATTAAGCGATTATTAGGGGAATGTAAAAATGTAAAAAAATCCATTTTTCTTTCTTTTAAAAAATATAACAGAGTTATTACATACTATTTTCCCACATTTTATTTTCAGTTAATGTTATATAAGTATATACTTTGAAATACACCGGCTCACAATAATTTTGACATGATATATTTTCCTATATACAATTGGCACAACTTCGTTGATATAATTCTGACATTTTCATTTTTTAAAACATTGAAAGATTTTATTAGAGCATTGAAACTAAAATACTCGCCAGGAACTTATAATATTTTATTTCGATAATTGCATGATTGATTTATAAAAGTTTTCCGACTTGTCTCAAGATATATTATTTTGCAAAACTGATATAAGTACCTCGCCTTATATTAATTGACGATATGTTGAGGATACTTTCTTTGACGGCAGATCATTGACGTTTAACTTTACGAAATAAAGGGTTATGATGAACTTTCTCCGATTTCTAAAATGGGTAAGGCAGCTGCCGGATTGAGATGAATTGATTGCATTGGAGATATTACCATTATACCGATTATGTTAAGTATCTTACGATTTTATTATTATTATATATGTTCTTTCCTCTCGGCAAATTCTTATGAGCAGACTTGCATTTAGGGAAAGTAGACAAGAGGTATGAACCTGAATAACCTATGATAATTTTTACAAGGCGATCCAAAAATACACTGAAAGCATTGTAAGTCAGATTCCTCCAACAAAATAGACAAAAAATTACCATTAACAGAGATCCTGAATTACCCCGTTAACGAGATATTTTGCATCATTGGTATTATTTCTAATAAAACTGATTGAGTGTTAACCATCTCCAGATTATGTCAGCTTGGTTGACGAAAGACGTGTCGACTGTTAATAAGTGTTAGGTGAGTGTTAAGTGTTTTGGTGTTGTGAAAACTGAAACTACTCGTATTTCAGTATTGGTGGCACATGCAAGGTTTCAACCCTCTTCTCTGGAAGGTTTTCTATGTATTTTGGGAACATTCTGTAAAATACGTAGGGATTAGAAATAACTTGAATGTTCGTGACCTGATATATTAATATTACAACTTAGTAGGAATAGGTCAATTAAAACAGAAAAAGTACTTTTTAATTTAGTCGACGTTTCGCTATGTTTATTTGTATCTTCAGTACTAGTTAAACTGAATTTTTCTTATTCATAATCAGTAATAAATTAAACAAACAAAAACTGGTCCTGTACTGTGTACTGAACTTTTCAGCGTTGTGTTAGTTCTTGTTCCTGATCTATTCCAACGTAGATCTAACTTCCTAACTAAGCTGACGAGGAGCAATAACTCCGAAACACATGTCCGTAGCTGCATTGTTGTTTTCTTTCTTTGGGTGTACGACACTTGTTCCTGCTTTGTTTTAAAAATATTAGTTAAATTATCCGGCATCTTGGTTTACACGCTGTATCAATCATCTACAAAGATTAACTAAAAGTTGTCTTTCACCGTCATGTAAATCTTTACTGTTTGTGACCTATATGGATGTAGTCCATTTCTTCGAGTGTCCTGTGGATACCACCCTATGCAAATTGATTATCGTGGATAGATTACAAATACTTGTGCCGGGTTCGCTTTAAACGCATTAAAACTTGGTTTTGCTGAGCAGCAGTCATTACTTCTAAACATCTGAGAAGTTCTATTATTATTACAGGTATCAAGACATAGGGAATTTGGTGTCATTCCAGAGATGGATTTTAATCCTAATAGTATATCCGAAAATATGCGATATAATAGTAATAAAATAAATTTCAATTTCTGCTAGGGTACTTACAAATGTGTAAATACATTCAAAAAGATTTAAAAAAAGATAAATTAATCTTTTTGCATATAAGAATCGGTCATCAATCGCCAAGAATTTAATTGATATAAGTAGTTAAGGGCGAATATCGTTTTGGTTCATAAACAACGCACATCTGTTATGGGACTAGCCGCCTTATTGATTTTGTTTTCTCGGAGCCCGGAGGGGATTATTTATTTTACATCATTTACCAATTTTTTTTAATTCGAGAACTTTCAAGCTAGAATTCTTTTGTGTGTATGGCAATGAAGAAATTTGTTTATGAGATATTTTCTATTTAGTGTAGTTCATTTATGGACGTAAAAATTGACGAGGCAATCCACGTCTTCAGAAACATTGATGCGTTGTTATATAATGTGTGCGACGGTAAATTATTATAAGCGTAATGCCGCTGTGACGAAACATCTGTCGTTGAAAAAACACCAAACGGAAATTTACGGAGACAAACAGAGGCGGTGAAATAGGGGGAAGCTATTACGTAAAGAAGTTTATAACGTAAAATACGTTTATTGTACTGTCTGCTCTTGTTTTGTAATCTGCTCCTGTTACGTCATTAAATGGCATTGCTGAATAAGTCAGTTAGCGAGTTTTTAATGAAAAGAGATACATTATCGAGACTTTTTCAAATTTTCAATAAGAAATGTTTATCGGAATTTTCTTGAGTAACTTCCTCAAAGATAATACTGCTTATCGACATATACAGGGTGTACCAGTTTCAAGGAACGTTATTTCACAGGCTTAAAAGAAAACAATTTTTAGCAGAAAAATTCCTATTAGCATAGCTATCCCTCCCCTTTATGGTTATTTTAGGCGATATGGGACGTTAAAGTTTTAACTTTTTTTAGTTTTTCCTCTGTATCTTTTGAAAAAAATGATATATCAGTTTGAAATTTAGTACACTTGGAACTACCCTAAGAAAATGAATTTTCACTAATCTAACGGATATGATTTGATGAAAGTTTTTATTACCGTTCATTATTTTATTTTATTTTATTTATTTTATTTTATGAATACAGCTGCCCAGACAGATATGCATCCAATTACAGGGCAGGAAATATATAAAGAAATATGTGCACAGTACAGTGTAAACGACTTAATACTAAATGTTTTACAGATAAATAATTACTATTAAACTAAAAAGAGAATGCAATAATTTGTGAGAAGATAGATTAAATAGTGGTTTGGTATGAACTAGAGGTTTACTTAAGAGCGATTCAAAATACATTGCTTTATACTATTAACACTACAATTAAAAATATCAAGGTTCGACTGATAGCTTAAGTAATTTGAGCACATATTGTGAATAGGCGATTTTAGTACATTTGTTCTTGGTGTAGCTAGGTAGAAGATGTCGTGTGAGCGAGTTTGAGAATATGGAACTTTGAAATGTATGGAACTAAGAATATCCGGGCAGTCAGTCTGACTTGTTAATAGTTTGTGTAAGAACAACACAGAAAAGTAGATCCTACGTGTTGCTAAGTCCTTTAGATTAAATTTGGCTAGTAAGTCAGATTGTGGCGTGCCTCTGGAAGGATAAATTCCGTCAGCTTTGAATGAAAGATGTTTAACGTGCCTTCTCTGAACCCGTTCCAAATTAAGGATATGAATATTGTAATGTGGGTTCCAGACAATACCACCGTATTCCAGTTTTGGCCGTACAAAAGCATTGAACAGGAGAGAAAGTGTGGAGATATCTTTAAAATGCCTTGAATTTCGCATAATAAAGCCTAGATTTCTGTAGGCATTAGCAGTTATGTGATCTATGTGGGCAGTAAAGGTTAGTTTTGAGTCAAAGATGACTCCGAGATCCTTGAATTGAGTGCATCTCGTAACTATTTCATTGCCTATTTTGTAGGAAAATTTTATGGAGTTATTTCTCCTTGTAAAAGTCATCGCGTTACATTTTGATATATTTAAGGGTAATCTATTATTTTCACACCATGGAATTTATTTTTGAGAGGTCATGCTGTAATCGATGGCAATCTTCTTCGGAGTTAATAGATGCAAACAATTTTAGATCATCAGCATATAGGAGGACATTACTTTGTATATCTTGACAGATATCATTGATGAAGATTATAAATAATAGTGGGCCCAAAACAGAGCCCTGCGGAAACTCCTGACGTCGCTAATACTTTAATAGATGAAAACCCATGATATTTCACGTTTAATGTTCTGTTGCCCAGATATGACTCAAAGAAGCTTAGAAAGTCAAGACTTAGACCAAAAGCTGACAACTTCTGTAATAGGAGCCCATGGTCTAATCTGTTAAATGCTTTAGACAAGTCTGTATAAATTATGTCTGTTTGACCACCATGATCCAGCGAATCTGCGATGGCATGTGTAACACATACCAAGTTGGTAATTGTAGATCTACCTGCCAAAAACCCGTGTTGACCATAAGAGATTTGAGATTTAGCATGAAAAGAGATTATATCGTATAAGACAATTTCAAAAAGTTTGCCAAAATTACACAGGATAACTATAGGTCTATAATTTTCAATATCGGTCTTATCACCTTTTTTGAAAACAGGACAGATTTTTGATTGAGTCCATATTCGGGGAAATGTAGTGGTTCGCAGTGCTAAATTAAAAATGATAGAGAGTGGTAAAGCAAAGATAGAGGCACAGTCTCTTAATAAGAAGGCTGGTATACCATCGGGACCCGTTGTGAGTTTATTTTTGAATTTTTTTAGTGCTTTTAAAACATCGTTTTCGGTAATGCTTGGAATATTAAGTTGGGGAACATTGCCTGTGGTTTCCTGTTCCATTAAGTTGTACGTGGATGATGTGATAAAGGACGATTGAAAATATTGGACAAATGCATCGATAATGCTCTGAGTGTCGTTTAATGAATTATTGTTGAAGCGCATCGAATTCGGTATACTGGTTGCATTTTTCATAGTATTAAGAAAAGACCAGAAGTTGCTCGGGTTAGTTTTAATGTTTGTTTCGGTGTATTGAATGTATCTTTTTGTGAGCATGTTCAAAGTCTCTTTTTATTTTTAGAACGCAGAGCTTTGCATTAATTATCATTGATCTAATATCTACGTTTGAGGTGTGTCTATATTTACGGAAATTCCAAAAAGACAAATCCGATTTAAAAAAATTAAAATCCATGATTAATTTCTAGTATTAATATTTAAACTACCAGTATAATTTCATATTAAATTATGACTTATTTCAATCAGTAAGTTTTTGGAATCTAGTACATCATATTTAAATATATTTAGGTGCCACGCAGTTTGCATACCTACTTTTTCTATATTGCAAATAAACTCACTTATTATATCAGTTCTCATGGTCGTAACAAATTGTCATGAAAATGATAGACGGCACAACTTTCTCTATTAGTTCAACTTATTTTATTATTCATTTGGACTAATCATGTCACGAAATCGTGTAAGTAATTTATTTCCACGAGATAATTATTTTATAAAAACTATAAATCCTGCCAAATGTGAAATTAAATAGTTAAAACAATGAATATTCAAGGTCAATTTAACACAATATAACTCATCTGTTAAGATTTCGGTGATATGAGGGACGATCTGAATTTTCATATAAGTTTTATAAGAGAAATTAATAACCCGATTATTTAAAAAAATTATAATGAAAGTAATTACTATAGTTGGCGCAATGGGTTTAATTCCAGTGTCGTTACCTTGAAGATGTAAAATAATTAAAGGGGTTAGATATAATTAGCTGCACTTACTTTTTTATTTTGGTCTAGATATTGATCTAGACCAAACCATTATAGGCCCAAGCAAACACCTGTATCATTAATATAACTTCTATAGTACTCTCATTTAGACGCCTTCGTTTCGCTGTGATTACTGTATTTTTAAAATGAACGTTTTACATCCAGAGATGTTATATTTGCGAAAAATCCTGCTGGTGGTCATTTTGCATAAAATATGGATTTTTCTCTAAAACTTCATTACATCGGTCATAAACATTAAGATATTATGCTTATGTATGCAAAATTTTTTTTGTCTGCTGTTGTACTGTTTTAGAATTGGCATTTTGTAATATTTTACTCGTGATTAAATTAATACGACGTCGCCGTCGATGGCTGATTTGTATTGAAAAGGCATACTAAAACTTTCCAACCTTGTTATTTCATGCGTCAGTGGATTCATCAAGTTTTCCACAATGTTTTGTTCAATAAGTCAGACATTATATTATTTTCAATTATCTCTTAACACGAGGAATGTGACGTCGTATTTGCCCTCTCGTTGATAACGGTCATATAGGAAAGTACCTTTTCTAAAACAAACGAAAATGTTCCTTGTCAAATAAATTTTTCGGAATATTATACAAAATCAACATAAAAATAAGGTTATACAACAACACCCAATAAGGAAATTGAAGTTGGCGAGTTTTCTTATAATTTCTACTTTCAATATGTCTCTTACAATTACTTGAAATTCAACGAATCAGATTTAACTTGCAAACAAGGCATCGTAGCACCATTACATCGTATATTAAATCAGGAAATCGTCTGCATATGTGGCGACGATCGCCGAGAGAGTACCATTGTTAGCTAGAGCAGTGCGTGCGTTTAACACGACGGCTAAGAGTAAACTATCGCGAACCAGTAGAAGGTGTCTGGACCTTGACTTGCTTGAGTCTCCGTTCAGCCGCGTGCTACTCTAGATTACCGATTATAGTAATAAAAATGCAAAGGAAAGGTTATGGAACAAAAATGGATGGTGACGATTTGATCTTTAAGCTATTGTAAAATTTACAATATTATCACAACTCGTATTATATGGATGTTGGCGTCGGAGGTACTTTCTCTGCATTATTTGCAAAAACAAAATGTTGTCTTCATCGGACGATGACATATTTGTATCTGTAGCTGTGCTCCGTCGTTGTAGCCTCGGTTTGCGCACTCGTATGGTAAATTCAGCAAAACAGTTATTGCAGTAGAAATGCTTCTGCCACAATTGTAGTAGCTTTGGTGTGTGAGCTGGCTACAGAAATTAAAAGAGCTTCCACATTTTCCGTACACGTATATTTGGGGTGGGGCTTCCAGTAACAACAAACTTGCTGCTAACTCTATGGTATATGATTCGACGTGAGATATTCTTATTAGGAGTTTGTAACCAGTCATACATCGTCACATATAGGTAACGAAGATGAGCATCTTGATATATGAAACCGCAAAGCACGGTTTTAAGTCCGCTCCGTAGTGATAATGAATGAATCTGACAATTTCGATTCCAGCCTCCGTTCGTTCTGTTGTTGTCTTCAAATTTAGAATTTTGACAGCGATTAGCATTAGTCGGTAGAAATAACGATTAACAAGAGAACGGCACTTTTCTAGCCGATACCAAGATCATCAGTTTCGCTATCTGTGTATCTAGAGTATGATAATCATAAGACATGGTAAATGGTAACATCAAATATATACAACAAAAAACAGAACCTTTCGTATATCAGACGTATTAGAAAAGTATAGAATGAAAAGAAGTAGCGCAATAAAAAATTTGCGTAAAATATTTTTATCCTAAGATGATTTGTTTTCCTCCTTCGCTGACAGAGAAGTTGCAACCCTTGGGTCATATGAGTCCTATTACTAAGCATTCTAAATGTCCCCATTTGGCATGTTTAAAGCACAGTGCGATGTTTCAAACAAGTTTTAAAGCAGTGTGTTTTAAACAAATGATTTAAACAAGTTTAAAACGATGTATTTTGTTTGAAACTATGAATAAAAGTATAGAAGTTAAAATTATTGTTTTATTAAAGAAATAAATAAGGAAATTTATACAGTGTCTCACTTAAGACTTTAACACCCCTATAACTTTTTTCGTATTTATCTGATTTAAATCAAATTGATCTCAACAATTGAGGTCATTAAAATCTATTTGTGACCATAAAATCATTTAGCTTCCCTCAAATGCAAAGCAACCTACGATGCAAGATTGAATGCAAACAAATACGAAAAACATATTAGGCGTTTTTTATGTAAAAAAAATATTAAGAAACGTTGTCTAGAATCATCCCCAATGGCCAAATCCAAAATTTGGTTAAAAACAAAAAACAAAAAAATTCGCTAAAACAGTTAAAAAGATAAAAGAATATTTCTTGTTTTTAAATAAAACAAAAAAAAAAAAATTAAGACCATCTTAACGAAATATTTCTTTTAACCCAATTTTTGATTTGGCATTTCTGAACATCTTTTCTTAAATTTTTTTTTAAATTGTTTAATACATTCTTGCATTTTTTTTCAATCTTGCATCGTAGGTGGTCTTGCATTTGAAGAAGGTAAACGATTTTGTGGGCAGACTTATAAGTAGATATTAATGACTTCTAACTTTTGAGACCAATTTGGTTTAAAGATGAAATTTGCCAACTATGTTATTTACTGTCATTCTATGTTTTTCTCTAACAAGTGTAATGTGTTATCGTCTTTGTTGCACATAATAGATTTTTCCATTTACCATGTCTAACGGTCCTTATTATACTATATAGGTACATATTTTCTTTAAATTCGGGAAAAATGATGTACCAAAATAACTAGCTGATAAAAAAAATATTGGAACATAATATAGTTACCGTTTTTAAATTTTAAATTTAATAATAATTTCTACATTTAGTTCAGTAATTGCTCGCCAAGCCACTCGGGTTTTTCAGGAAATTCTAATATCTATGTAAATTTACATTTAATTCCAATAAAATCAATATTGTCTATAATTTTATGAATGATATTGCGGTGCAAGAGCAGATTTATATTTATGATATAATTATTTTCATGATTTTATTTAGCTTCAGGTATGTTTTAACACACTTCCCATGTAATTTTTGATCATAAAATACGACATACTTATCTATGAAACAAGGTCGCGTGACATTGACTCCATTTCGTGTAATATCAAAACCACAGCAACCACTCCACTAAAATATTTTAATAAACTATATGATACAAAATAATACCATTAGTGGTTTTACACCTTAGAAAAATATAATAATAAATTAGAATAAGTAAATTTGAACTTATACATAAACATAAAACACCATATAAAAGAGAAATTTTTACTTTTTTCTAACCTGCCATAAAAAACAAACAATAAGCGTCCATAGTTGTCACAGTTGACACTTTGTATTTGGCAGCATTGTATTGATGAGGAATAATTACTCCGAAACATTGACGTTTGCAATTAATTCGCTTTTTGTATTCAACATTGAAAATCAGATACACGAGAATATCAAACTAAAAAATAATTAATAGTTTTGCAGTTATTGCAAACTTTTCAATATTGAATAGTTTTCAATGATTCAATGGTCACAAGAATAAACCCCCTATGTTACTATAATTTAAAAAATATTGGTATTGAGTCAACAAAATATCTTCTAGACAAATTACAGAAAGTTGTTTGTTAGGTTGTTATAATATACTTATTAGAAAAAAATTTTGATAAATCTCTTACAAGCAGTTTTACAACATTTTATTTAATAATAATAATAATAATAATAATAAACGACTTTATTTGTTATAATAACTGTTACAATGTATGGCTACATATAAAATAAAAACAATTTATTATTACAACAAAATGGCGAAGTTCGCTCTACCAGCACTGGAGGGTGCTGTAGCCCGCTCTTCGGTGTTTTAATTTAAAAAGGGAATAGAAGAAAATGCTATTCCCGCTATCACTTTATTAAAGCAAAACATTACATTATTGTGAATCTGCACACTAATATAAAAGTCAAAACAATGAACTTTAAAATAAACATTATTGTCACCTTTTAGAGATGACTTTCAGTTCCACAGATGAGATGGGCTTTAGTCTTT
Organism: Rhamnusium bicolor; assembly: GCA_029963845.1. Taxonomy (NCBI): domain Eukaryota; kingdom Metazoa; phylum Arthropoda; class Insecta; order Coleoptera; family Cerambycidae; genus Rhamnusium; species Rhamnusium bicolor. Next base: position 6,662 of record JANEYF010002600.1, on the reverse strand, counting down.
GTCACGTGCCATATATTCCCAATCACTTTTTTCCTATATTTGATTTATACTATTTTTTGCACAAAATTGTTTTAAAATTGTGGTATTTGTAAGGTGTAATTAAGTAGACGTCTGTTAACTGTTTAAATACGGTTGAAGAAAAAAAAACAATAATCATTCATTTAATCAAGGTATGTTTCAACTACTTCCTGCTACATGTTATAATGAAGAATTTTATAACAGTTCTATGTAGATGATGCAAATAGGAAACAGTAGTTATATTATCATCTAAACTATTATTAAATAATGCATTATTATTTTGTCGATTTATTTTATCGGTATGTTAAACAGAAAACCTCACGTCTGTTCAGGCGTACACTGTAAATATTAATAATTAATATACGCGTAAAGGACACAAACTCCTTTGACTATTTTTAAATTCACGCATATATAAATTTTCAAAAGTAGACGAGCAGGTATATCAGTTTCTACTAATGAGTCCCTCGCCAGGTAGAACAAAATATCCTCAGGATGTTTCTTTATTATCCTCCTAATTTTGTATTATAATATAGATATATCTGCGGAACATGATATGGAAAACTTGAGTTGTTATTAATATCCGGTAACGGTACAAGCGATGGAAAACCTATGGATGAATATGATCAACTATGGATATCCCGACAGGATATTATCCTGTTAATGTTCATAGTGGTAGAACTATGAATGACCGACAGGATATTGTTTTTGTATAGAGACCTCAAACACAGAATTCCTGTGGGTGTCCTAAAATGAAGAGTCGTGAGTTTTCTCGTGTAGATTGATTAAGGATATCCACACACTTTTTCTTTTCTGTAGCTCAAAGTGCATGTTGCTTGTGATATAAATTTAATATATGTTTTTATTTATCATAATATACCTACTTTTGTCTTTTATTAAATGCCTTAAAGTACTACTAGATGATGTTACCTATAAACTGCTATTCGGTATTCGATGTGTTATATCATGTTAATTAAGAGAATCTAAACTTTAATTTGTGTTAACTAGCAGTGATTCCTATCATACAGAGACTTTCTTTATGTTAGAAATCACTCTTTGCTGATGATTTGTTGACGTTTGTTGACAAGCACCAACCATAGATATTTTAATTAAGAGCATTATAATAGCGACCACACAACCCAACATACGTATAACTGTATTTTTTTATCATTTAATTAATGTCGTCCTATTTCAGAGAGGTGGACCACCCCCAGTCTGGAAACTTCCCGAACCTCTACCTTGTAGAAGAATAAGGATCTTTTTACTTGTCTAACATCTTATAGACAAGAAACCACCTGCTTTACATCCCCTACGAAGGATGGTATATTCACTACAAAATCCTCGTCTAAGATTGTATAGCTTCTTCGATTAGAGATGTGTGAAAAATCGATACTGAGCAGCGGTACATTTTAATCGGTACGGTATTAGTTGTGAAATAAACATGATTTGAATGAAACAACTACTCAGCGGGCAAATACCCCGACCTGCATTGGATTATACCTTCAAATCATGATAGATCGGTAGCCAATATCATTTGTCAATTCCTAACCAAACATAGACCGGTTTCGAACTTATTAGTTCTCCTCAGTATGCCATAGGTTATGGAACAGACAAATAATAGTGGCCAACCTGCTGGTCATATACTGA